>WOVY01006664.1:0-102500 GCA_013436015.1 Rhipicephalus annulatus
ATAAGCAACGAAATGTTTACCTCAGGATCATTTCCGGTGCAATAAAGATTTCCAAGGCTGTGCCAGTATTTAAAACAGGAGATAAGATGATTATGTCAAATTACCGACAAATATTCGTATTGTGAACGTTTTCTAAGGTTTTCGAAAAGGTAACATTAAACCGACTAGACAAGTTTTTACAGCCCAAAAATATATGTTAGGGACAATACGGGTACACAAAGGGAAGTCGACTAAAACAGCGTTAATTAACATTGAGGGAAAAACGAAAAATATTTATAAAGAAAACTGTTACCTATGGATATATTTATGGATTTCACAAAAGCTTTTGTTCTTGTAAACCGTGACATATTGCTGCAAAAACCTGACAATTATTGTATTCGTAGCGCACCATTAACCCTCATTAGCACGTATCTCACAAACCAGCAACAATATGTAGTTGTGAACAATACGACATCATCCCAAATGACAACTAACAGAGTAATTCCCCAGTGTTCTATTTTAGGCCCTTTTCTTTTCCTCGCATACATAAATGATTCACCTGACTATATCTCAGAAGACTGTACCAATATCTTTCTCACAGTTGAAACGGAGTTCGAGCTTTACAAAAAAAGGTAACGATGCCCTGCTAAAGCTATCTAGCTGGCTCCAAACAAATCACCTTCTCGCAAACACAACCAAAAGTAACTATATTATATTCACTGCACAAAACACTTCACTAATGAACACTACGTTGTTGATTTCGGAAAGCCTTCCTTTGCAACGAGTTAATCACACGAAGTTTCTTAGTGTCGATCTCGACAGTTAGTTAAACTGGCATAAACACATATATGAAACGACAGTATCTATCTATAAGTAAATACTTATATTGTATAAACTGCATTACATTTTTCCTTTGCACAACCTTCGCACACTCTATATCATTTTCACACATTCACACATTACATACGCAATTACAATATACGGACTCACATACCCCTCCACTTTATTTCCACTTATCGCAACACAGAACACAGCACTTCGAGCTATTTTCTTCTTAAAACGAACCGATTCAATCACATTCGCATATATATTACTTAACATTCTTCCTGTGAAACGCTGCATTGACTACCATGTTCTCGTGTTGCTGTATAAAATCATGCATAAAATTATACTGTGTCCTTCTGTAGAAATTAGTTACCAAAACACCCCATACCCGATACGATCAGTTACCTCCAGTACTTTGACCATTCCGAAGTCTCGCACAAATTATGGATCATTTACAATCACACATACCGCATCACATCTTTGGAACAAACTACCAACATACCTAACAAAACACCAGTTGTTTACCTGTCATAAAGTTCACTTACATTGGTTCATGCTATCTTTCCTTGTTTGAATTCTACCCCCATTCTATCCCCGTCGTATTAGTTTCTTGCGCGCTCTAGTGTTTGTGTAACTGGATACGATATAAGGGCCCTCTTCACAACTTCTCTGCGAGTTATGAGGCCCTGCCTTTATAACAAAACTGATGTACATATCTCCATGTGAATAATAAATGAAATGAATGAATTGACTGGTAAAACCTTTTCAAATCTGTTTTTTCATTTCCCGAATATTGTTCTTCACTTTTTCTTCAAAACTGTGGCCCTATTAACCATCGTTCTTATATTTTTAGTAGTCACACGTGATTTTCGGGGAAGCTTCGTTGGTTTTGTAAATTTGTCTTTTTTCTACCGAGCTCGCCGATTCTTTCTTGTGTTCTTGCATGGTGGGCATATGTTTTTTCAGGGCAGCCCGAAAGTTCTCGCCTACTTGTCCCGGATCTTCAGGGCTGGTGTTGCGGTCTAAATCAAAGGGAATAAGCTGCTATGACAGCCAGTGCATATCTTCAGGTGACCAACATAACTGAAAAATATTGATACCATTTGCAAGCTGGCGAATTTCAGCTGGCCTCCCAAACCATGCTCACGGTATGCTCACGAGGGAACAAGCTTCCCCATATAACTGAGGATAAAGGTGAAGTCTTTTGTTTCCACCACTACCTTGTCAACTTCGACAATACCTTTTTTTTGGACAAGTTTGAAAGAAAAAGAACTTTTTCTCGGATAAGCCTGACATTCCTGGATTGGAACTTTCTTCGGTCTCGTACTGCATGCAGCCAAGTGGGCATAACTCTGGACCGGAGGAGACGCCAGTAGCTTCGTCGACATCGTTGTACTCCATATTAACGTCAGACACATCGCCACCAATTGCCGACACACGGCCTTGGAAATTTGCGGTTTCTTCTAGTTCGGAGGGTTCCCTTTTGCGCTTTAATGCCACTGATTTAGACAAGTTTGAGTTTGAGTTTGAGTTTAGTTTATTTAGCACAGTTGCACAGTAAGTGGCTGGGACAGAGGAAAAACCTATATAAAACAGCTTGACAAAGCCCCATATCCAAATGGCAACTGTGTTGCCATGGGGATATGGGGCTTTGTCAGTCTGTTTTGTACAGCTTTTTGGGCATGAATATTCGGAAAAGTGTGCATGAATATTCGGGAAAATTTGAGGAACAGCACCGAGCTTAAGTGCCTACCTACTACATGTAATTTTGACCTTTCCGCCTACTATGTGCTCGCAGCAAGAGATCAAGGTCCTTGGATTCAAAATGTAGGTGTTGACTATCACCTGGAAGGCTCCTCATGGAATAGCAACGGTCCAGGCCTCGAGAACTGCACGGCTGTTTGCAGTTTGAATAAATGTCACCGATCGCAAGTGTTTTTTTCGGAGGCATAGCCACTTCGATAGCCCGGCGTGCTACAGGTCGGCATGTTTACGATCCTACTACTCCTTCACTCAAGCATGCTTTATCGTCGTGTCACGTGTGAAATACAAATTGCGAAGGAGCTTTTCCAAACAACCGTTATTTAAATACGGGCTCTATGTCATCTATTGCACTGCGTTCTATTTTGTTTCTTAAATTATTTCTCCATCACTTTTGAAGCCCTTCTCCTGACTCCTCAGATAATTTCAGCTACAATCCAAGGAATTTATGTATTAAATGAATCTTCACATAAAAAATGTACCATTTATGTCAGCTGTGCAAGCTGTGAGGCTTGCAAGCTGACTGATTTGAAGCACAGCAGGATTGTGGTGCTAATTCGCTCAATACTACCCGTGTGGGCTGTCTATTTTTCCTTAGCTGTTAAAAAAAGCACAACTGTTTCCAAATATATTCTTACACGCAATTGATACGATCTATAAGAACAACAGGATCTTTCGCTTAGAATTTTCTACAGCCGGAAGGCCCAGATGAACCTTATTTATTGCAGTGACGCAGGGAGAATTTGTTTCGGGGGGCGAAAGCACCACCTTTATCTGAAGAGGAAGGAAGGAAAATAGGAGGAAAAGAACGGCAGGAAGGTTAACCAGCCTATCGGCAGCCGGTTTGCTACCCTGCGCATGGGAGAGGGATGGGGGAGACGAAAGATAGAGAGCAGCGAGGGAAGAGAGATAAACACAGCATATTCGGCATACATGCGCGCACATACAAGAGGGTGCCGGACAGACATGTGTGGTCGAATGTCACGTTTTGCTTCATAAACAATATCGGAAACATTTTAGGGGGGACGGCACAGGCCCGGTGTGCCACCCGCTGGCCACACCACTGAATCATTGCATGCAAAGAAATTATCATACATTTCTTAGGTACAGACACGGCCCTTATTTATCACTTTGTAGTATTCATTTGGCCCTGATCTAGGTGCTTTAGCTAAAATCTATGTATTTGGAAACAAAATTCCCGATGTTTTGCATGCAGAGGTAGCAGACGACGCTCGTTCGCCAATCCCAAATAAGGTCTCTAGATGAAACAAGTTTCCAAGGTGGCGTCACTCATTGTTCTCGAGCCGTCCTTGTCACTTCCTCACTTACCCCTCATTTTCTCTGCCATCCGCGTCTGTAATTGGTCCATTCCTTGCACGTAATCTTGCAAATGGCTGGTGGTGTTATTTATTATATTACGAAAGGTTCAAAACGAGTACGCATGCGCATATGGCTGCAGCCGGATTCTCGCAGTGACCAAAGACGAAATCGTAGCCAGGACATAAACTGAAGAGGAGCGTTTCAGTTGGCGCCAAGTTGGCCAAGATAGTTTCGCGGTGCTTGTTCAATGCAATATCCGAGTTTTTCAACAATGCCGGGTTGCCGTAAAACAACGGTAAGCAGTTTCATTCTCTTCAACTTAGCTCGTGCTATCCGAAATGAAGCACGCCGTGAAGCGTACTATGAAACATTTCACGCGAACGCTTTCGCGCAACTCCGTCCGTATACGTCAACGCGTATCTGCCAAGCGAGTTTATTGGTTTTTATTGACACGCCAGGAGCGCGTCTAATGCACGTCTATAACAGTGCAAGCCAGTTGTTACAAATACTTGTGCCTATTCACGTATACAGAGCAGCTGGAGAGTGTAATGAACGCACCTTCAGGAACATTTCACGCCTGATCAGTTGACCAGAACGCGGCATAAAGGAGCCGAAACGCGCTGTTTCCAGACACCTCACCAGTATAGCTCTCACTTTTCAGGAAGATCACTTGGCATCACCATTGTCGGAATGGGCACATTAAAAAAAAACGTCATCGCCGTACTGCTAGTCAGTATTCGTTCCAGTCTGGCCGTCGTTTTTCCTTGCGTGTGCACAAGCCGGCTGTACTCCAACGTCACAACGTCACGCCCTGTGGTCACTGACAGGATGCAGCACGAAGCGCGTTAACTCTGTCACAGCATGAACAAAACACATTGGGAGTACTCAACTAGTTATAACAGGACGAACTACGATGTGCGACAGAGAGGCCATGGCTAGTGGTGCAAAATATAGAACTGCACAACGTTGCCAGTTGAGAAACGCTCATCCCATTTGCTCTTGTGTTGTACGGTTTATGTTTTTAAAGGTCACCGTCATTTCTAAGACTCATTTCGTTCCATTTTGTTTCATTCACGTCTATTCACCGCGGCAACTGAACACAAACGTTCGCTTTTTGATGAAAGTTTTGAACCTTCTAGGGGGCGCTCCATGAACATATGCGAGAAGGAAAGGGAAAGGTGTTGCTACCTTGGAAACTTGTTTCATTTAGGGACCTTAATCTCAAAGCGACAGCAACGCGACCGCAGCTCAGGATACGGGAGGGGGCCGCTCCTCGCCGCTGCGACCACGCGCACTTACCCAACTGACAGTATCTAAAAACGTTGGCCTGTTCCGCAGGTTGGTTACCTCGACAGATGTAGTCACGTAGCAACGCTGCGCAACGCCGACAAAGGGTCGACCCAGAGGTGAAGCAGCGGTAGCTAAACAAAGTGGCAATGTTTAGGTATTACGATGTGCTTTAAATAGGTGAATGAAACACGTTGAAAGAATTTTCTGAGCGTCTTATATTTCCATTAGACACAGCCAAGCCTCGCTACCGTGTAGAAGCAAGCATACGCTAGAAAACTCCGCACTCGGGTCGCTCTCCGCTCGTACAGTACGTTCGCTCCTGAGTTGACAGTCATTCGCAAACCAACGACGAGTGCAAGGATAACGTTGCACTGACCGGTTGTTGAACACACCGAATTCGACGTCACCAAAGGTGATACTATCGTCTTTCGTGATGGTGTCAGAATACGGGCCCTGCTGTCCATGGGCCAACCTACACCAACTTCTTGGACAGGAAAAAATGCTACTTCGTTACTCATTGTCAAAAATAAAAAAAAGAAATCAGGATAACAAGCGTAGCAACCATCGAGGAAATCTCTGACTTAGCGAGTCTGCGCAGATGGTCGTGAAGCAACCGCGCTGCGTCACAGCTTCATTTGGCGTCTGCAAAGGCGTCATCAAACAGGGCAAAGTGCTATGGAAAAGAGTGGATGTTAAGAAGCTCCTAAATATAGCTGAGCCTGGGCGTCCCCGACTAGACTCGCCCACCTCCTCTGAGCAGCATTCATCGCCCTCCAGTATTTGAGCCATCATCGCAAGACGGGTTACGCAGTCGCCGCCGCTCTGCCGCAGCACCTGTCAATCGATCTCCTCTGGTGCGCCCACGAAGAGCCAGGCCCAGACTGCGCAGTTAGCACGGCCGCAGACGTTTCGCCTGGCTATCTCAATTTCTGCTCATCGTCAACACGAGGCCTTCCCCCGGTGCAGCTTTGTGCACGCGCGTATGTGTGTGTTTACAAGCACGCACTCGCTCTGCCGCGCGAGCCCGCTGGTGTGCAGCTTTTGAGCGGCCTGTTGGCCCGCATAGTTTGCTTTGGTGATCGGGGCTCTGAAGAGGGAAGGAGAGGCTGCCTTCGCTCCGAAATCATTTTCGAAGCTGGAAGAAAGAACGCGCTCACCAGCGCAAGAGGGATGAAGCTGGAGGGAAAAGGGGCTTGACGACGTGTTTATTTGCCTCAGCCGCGAAAGAGCCGCGCATCGACAGAAGCTATTACCACGGCCACGTTCGAAATGGACAAAGAGAAAGGGAAGAAAAAAAAACGAGGCATGTTGACCCAAGAGTTGGCAAGCGAGAAATTTTTGTCTGACCTTCGGCTGCAATGGGAGAAATCAGAACACATGGACAAGAGCAATTTATTCATTCCCTATGAACAAGGAATCGTTTGATTATGCACTACGGAGTCACTGAAACTATCAGTCCGATCTTCTTTTCTTTTGTTATTCGTTCTCGTTCCAGCATCTCGCACAGAGAAACGCATTGTGGCGGCGTGTGCGGCCGCTCCGTTACAACTTGTTGCCACAACGTGGAACGAATCAAGGCTTCTTGTGACAACGCTCTCTGACTAGGTCATCAAGCAAACGTAGAAGGTGATCCCTTTCAAGCGAAAAATGATACATACCGATGGGCTTCTATGATATTAAACGCTGCTAAAGCTCGTCTAATACCTTCTGAAGCTTTCATTTCTGTTGGCTACAGACCTATAGCTCCACATCTCAGATGACTTCTTTTGGATCTGCAAAAACAATATTACACACAGTGATGAGGCTGATGAGCTTTCCTACCAACCTTTTTCAAGTCACGTATTTATCAGCGTTTACCTCACATGTTCGTTTTTCTCAAGTTTTACTTATACGTTTGTCCGTCCCTATCTGTTCTTTTAATATACAGACCTGGCTCTGTGTACGCTTTAGTGTTGCCTACGCCATAACCGTTCCTTTCCTGCTTTTTTTCTCCATTACTCAAAACGGCTTTCGCGTATCTCGACTGCCAGCGAGTTATTCACTTCAGTTCTCTTTAAAACATATTGCTTCTCAAAGGCGGTTGGCATCTTCGCGTATTGCTGAGTGAATATCCTATAGAATCAGACACGATGTGCAACGTGCGTCATTTTCGGACTTCTATACACGTTTTCTTCGTTGGACCCCAGTCCTGACAAAAGTTGAAGCTTTCTTTGTCAGAAACTGTGCCTATCTTCTTCATAAGCCCTCGACTCTTCGTGGATCCATCGCATTAACGGCATCTCGTTTTCTTTTAGTCAATCACACATACATTTTTCTATGCCAACTTAAGGGCCTTTCGACACGATCGCACATTTGATTCACCATACTTTCTCGCCCACAATCGTCATCGCACAGCTTTCCATAGACAACTGGTCTGTGTCGCCTAAGAGCCTGCCTTACTGAATACCTCAACCTTGTGCCCTGGGTACTTACATAGGCGCGTTAGCCGGAAGAGCAAAGGGGGGCCCGAGCCCCTCCACTCAGAAAAGTTAGAGGGGCTTAGCCCCCCCCCCCCTTTTTTTCCCAATTTTAACAGGGGTCAATGTTGGCTTCACGGTGGTAAAACACGAAGGTGCTGTTTCCTTCAGCACCGTAATCACTCATTCATATTGTCACGAAGGAATGAAACAATAAAATCAAAATTTCCCAGCATTTCCCCTAGAACCATTATCGTTCTAGGTTTTTCCTGGTGCGTACCACCTATGCGACGCTTTCGCGCCTTGTGCTGTAGCATCGAAGAGCAGGCCAGCGCTGAACAGGGGCCCTATACCATCACTCTTTCATGCTCATATTCCCGTATGCCTGACTGATGCACTTACAGATAGGAATGGGCAAACTTTTTTGCAGAAGTCGAAGCCCTTGCTGCTCCAGAAAAATAATTTTCTTTCATCAAAAAGGACTGCTAGCTGATGAGTGTGACGAATCCTAAATTTTTTTTTGTTTTGCCTCTCTGGAAGCGACAAAAAAATTACAGCATATCTACGGAGTGAATGATGATGATGTTTGATGATGTTTGGTGTTTTTTGGCGCAAGGGCAAGAGTGAATAATGATGAGTGGGGCAAAGCGTCCATCAGTCCATCCATGCTTCCGTCCGTGCATTCGTTCTTGCTTCCATCCGTCCGCACAACCATCCGTGTGTCAATTCATGCGTCCGTACGACTGTCCATGCGTCCGTTCATTCGTGCGTCCACCCGTCCACCCGTCCACACGTCCACATACCCGCTCTAGAGCGGGTATGCGCCACCGGTGGCTACGTACGTGCGTACATACATACATACATACATACATACATACATACATACATACATACATACATACATACATACATACATACATACATACATACATACATACATACATACATACATACATACATACATACATACATACATACATACATACATACATACATACATACATACATACATACGGAGAAGTGACAGACCCACGCCATAAGGAGCTTTGCCCCTAAAAGTTTCTATTTTAGTCTTCGATCAACCTGATCAGCCTTGCATATGGCCGCTTGGATCAATAGCGGCAGCTTCCAAAGTGGCGACGAATAAAGAAGTGGACTCGAGCACAGTGAGAAGGTCAACTTTTAAGCTTGCCCCGCAACATTATGCACCGATCAGGGAGATGGGGAAGGTCCGTGGTTTTTTTCCACTAAGAAGGCTTAGTGAAGAGTTAGGCTAATTGGTTTTCATACAACCTAAATGGACTTTTGCAGCTCAAATACAACTCGGACAGCAAAGAAGCACTGACGTTCAGTGCCGCTGATTTCTCTCTCTTCACATTCTCTCAGTGAGATTGATTTCACACAGATGTATACGTGCACAAGCTGCTAAACGCCGTTATACTGTAAGTGAAAATATTCATTATACTCATATGAATCCTTCTTTCCTGCGACTTTTTGTAGCAGCTGCTATTGTGATCGGTGACTAGCCTACTTTAATCACGTTTAGAAAGAGACGCCCTCCGGCTTTTCCCAAAAGCTTTAGGTATTGTTCAACCCGTGAATGCGTTGTTTAATGTGCATGCGCTGTAACAAACACCACATTTCACAGATTCGTGGCGTCATGCAACAAGCAGGTGTTATTATGGTCCAAAGAAAATTTTAAATACCAAAGAACCAATGGCAAACATTATGCCGCATTGAAAATAGTTCATTTGGTTATTTTTTACGTGGTCATGCATAAGTGGTAATTTTTGGTCATAAATAGATCGTTTTTGCCTCATTTGTTGCCTCGCTTAACGAGCTGGTGCTGTGTGCTTGACCCTGATTGTTTAGAACAAATATATGCTTACGACCATTCCGCTAGAAAGCAATGGAGGCAGTTAAACAATATATTCGCCTACTTTTTTTTCTTTCACAAAAAAAAAATTGTTTACATCGTGTGTATTGGCATATTTGTGAAGGTGTCTGAGGGCTCTTGAAGAAATGTTGTTACAAATACGATTAGTGTAGACAATTTATTTCGCCCGTAACACCACAAATTATACGGTTTCAAAAGGAAAGGGTTCAGAAGTTGATAAGAGTAATGTAGTAATAGTAATAATGGTAATAAGCATGTATTAGAAACTCTGTTTCGACTATTGGCAAACAGGGCAACTTATATTACACACAAGCCTGAATATATGCAAGAAAGTGTAATGTTTATTACGAAAAAGTATAACAGCAATCATTTATATAAAGAAACACGGTTTATCGCTCATTCATAGGAATCGACACAGCACGAAAGTAAAATGTGTCCTCAAGAGGTAATTGAATGTTTATTGTCCATTGAAATATCATGGTTTTCCCAATGTATATTTTCAGGTTTGGCAGATATAGCACCGTTCATCGTGGCTGCACCCTCGTTGACGCTTGGTACATCGCCATCGCGATGCTAACATCCATAATCAATTTATGAAACAAACCATTGTGGTGTCTGTATAGATGTATTTTAACATGTTAGTGAGCAGAATAAATGGCTATAAGTTAAATTGTGATTGAAAATGAGTGCTGTGTTGAAGTACTTTGCACTTTGTTGGTAATTCCAATATCCTTTGACATTTACACACTGCATCTCACACTTCTTGATGTGACAAATGTTGGTCTTAGGATTGTAGCCACGCACTGCGTAGAAGGCTTTCGCATGTCATCAGTTGGCGAAATTCCCTCTAACGTAATAAAGCGTGGCCTAAAATTTCCTATGTGATAGATATCGGTCATAGGATTGCTCCAGAGCACTGTATAGAAGTGTTTGTAAAGTTGTCTAGCATAGCTAAGCTTGATATCTTGATATTTCAAATTTGCTTAGGTGCGTGTTTGGTCCAAGTGAACGCATTTACAAAAAAACGTGCCAGAAATGAAATAGTCCATACAAATACATTCAAGTATTTCATGTTCGGAACCTTTTAATAAATATTTTAGCTCAAATCGATCTGGGGGAACAAATAAATACGTGCACAGTACTGAATGGTCTCATAAGTGGCTGGTTTCAGATGAGGCACAGTCTGCATTTCTTCTAAACAAAGTGCAGTACAGTACTTGTGCACTTTGATTCATTCCGCACATGCATGTGGTGACACGCTCTTCTTTTCTTACTATCGTGTCATCGTGCATCTCGTTTCAAATGAGGTTATTCTCACAAGGTTTTCAGCTAATTTATAGTGGAATAGCGCAGACACGAATCACAAAGATCTGAACAACACGAGCGCAGATCTTCTTTGTGATTCGTCACTGCGCTGTTCCACTATGAATACCAGCAAACTAGACCAAATCTCCATTTTTCAGCTAATTATCTGTCCAGCTGTAAAAAAAGCGTGTATTATATTTTAGTAAACCTTAAAGCAAGGAAGAAGAAACATTTTTATGCCTAGTTATCGGCACCAGAGTGAACTAGAAAGAATGTGTGTGTTAGGATCCTGCAAAACAAAAAAAAATGTGCTACTGAGCATGTGCTATCGTATAGTAGTACGGCAGAGAAGCAGAGCAAGAGGCAATACGTAAAATAGCAGGCAACATGAGCAGCACTTATTCTTGCGACTTTCTGTTTCGATCACCACTGTAACGCACGTTCAAGTTTCTGCCTTGTATAGTACGGTCCACTGTTAGGGAAAACACGCGAATGCCTGACGCTAACTCGTGGCGAGATTTGTAAATGTGGCGCCCGTGCATAAAAGCGCGAAGACGGCGCTTGTCGGATTTCGTCTGCCAATTTCTGCTGTTGCGGATCTCCGCGCTGTTCACCAGTTGTCACTTCGAATACCAGCGCTGATCACCAGTTGTTGCGGACAGGGGTCTACCCGACGCTTCCCCGCTGACGTGGGTTGCCAGAACGCCAGGGTTACGTCGGACCCGGTCCCTTGTGGTAGCGTGCCGTAACTTTGAGTGCAGGAAACGAACGCTGACAAAATGGGGATACGAAAAACAAACAGGTTTATGGCACTATATTTACACTTATTCACACCATAGAGAGGTTGGGAGTTTCACAAACCACGAGCGTGGCGGCTGAACCGTTACATGGTTCAGAGCAACGTCCAGCACTCTGCAGCGTCGTTATAAACCCTGTCGGGCTCGTCCTCCTTGATTGGAACGCCAATCACACACACAAGACACCGTGCACAGGGCATCAGTCCATAACACACGGTCCGCCGAATAGTTATTGCACCTCTTGACGCAATGCTCTGAGTAGAGGGGAAATGGAAACGGAACAATTTGGTGGTTGGGTTGCTTCTTCCGTCTTTCACTGGGAGGGCAGCCA
This sequence comes from Rhipicephalus annulatus, assembly GCA_013436015.1. Lineage (NCBI taxonomy): Eukaryota > Metazoa > Arthropoda > Arachnida > Ixodida > Ixodidae > Rhipicephalus > Rhipicephalus annulatus. The sequence goes on from WOVY01006664.1 coordinate 11,962, forward strand.
AGGAGTAGACACTTGAATCGCGGAGACACGACCCATGCGGTCGGTCTGCTTCGCCGTCTTGCTAAACAAGCCGGCCCGGAGGAATTGCTTGTGGGGACATTGGCTCACAGAACGTCTTCTAATCCCTTTGTCGCTCCCCGCTGCTGGACGCTGGTTCCGAGAGAACTGGGGTTCCGGGCGTAGAAGCGCAGCCCGGCTACGTTTCTCAGCGACAGCATGGTGCCTACTGACGACGGTCATAACACCGCCCTTGCGCTTGCCGAGCGCTTTCGTTTTCCGCGGAGGGATTCGTGCCGCCGCTGGTCTGCCGGCGCCCCACTGTTGAGTATACCATTACCCCTATACCATCGTGGCAAGTTAAAAAACACTTGATTATGAAGTCTCTTCGAAGCATCAATACGAAGTGGTCCTTATGTTCTGGCTCTGACTGACTACATCCCGGCAAATATTAGTGTTAACGTTCTAAATTGTGTGAGTTTTCGATTAAAGAAGCTACATCTGAAGAATCTCCATATTTACAATTGCCATAACATGCCCTTTTATGAAAAGTACGGCACTTTCTTAGTATGTGCGCGCATGAGAAATGAAGTGCGTAAAATACAAAAAAGAAAATTTGTTCGTCATATTTTTGCGACAAAGAGTGAAGCACGCCAAAATCTACGGCCTCTTAACGTTGGAAAAATGAGAAGCTTCGTTCAGTATCGGGTGATGTCACCTCCAGCGTTGATTACGGCCTTTATCCTTGCAGGCGGAGAACAGACAGAGCTACCATGCAGGAAGGATGAATCGCGCTTAAGCTGCTCCCAATCTTCGTTTACGGAAGCACAGAAGTCATGCATAGATTTGACCCGCAGAGTTTGGCGAAAGAGGGATGATTTTGTTCTGTTCCACACAATATCAATTATGTTCAAGTCAGGCGACGTGGGAGGAGAAATGGGGCGGGGGGGGGGGGGGCACACAAGCACCGTCACGGTCTTCAGTGGCCTGTTTACCGCGGCAGTGCTAGCACGCTGACTGTGAGAACCCTTTTATTCTCATGTGTCCTGACCATGTGCCCTGGCACCACCGAAAATTTGTTCAGCGAAGAATTACGCCCGCAGATGTGGAATTCTGTGAAATGGATAACGAAGCCCATCACTTGCCTAACCTATAGTGTCAATGCTCACAGAAATGTTAGCTGTAAGCTTAAATTTGCGCAACACTCGAACCAGGCGGCTGCCTTTGAAAACAGACAAGGAAATTGGTGCTTCATGCGACGAGCACAGACGGCTGCTTCTAACCACTGAAACCTAGCACGGTGTTAGCGCGCGCCGAGCGCTAGGGCGGCGAAGTAGCAGACGACACAGGGCATCAACCACTCTCGCGATTCTGTGCGCATGCTCCGTGTTTCTAAACCTCGCCAGCAGTTGGCGCCCCGCAGACCGCCGGCCGCGCACTTGCGTGTTGCCCCTAACAGTGTACCGTACTATACATGAATGGAGATTGGACCGCTGACACCTGAATGTGTCAGCATCGGTGGTAGCCGGCACGAAACCACACCGCACTGTCATCAACCAGCGCACGCTTCTTTATAGCCAGGCAACACACGCAAATGATTTCAACCGAAGTCAACGAATGTTTCTGCGTCACAAAAACCGCAAATACATTTATGTACGTACGTTTTCACATCACCGAAATGTGTTAGTAAGTATGAGGTTCACTTCAGTGATGATGAATACCGATGTTGAAAACGAACACAGTGCGGATAGAAAGCTCATCCGCAGGCACCACGCGACATTTCGCGCATCGTATACAGTGCCTACGTTGCGATGGACATTACCGTCAATTTCTTTCAACCACTGTTCCTCACATGAGCTGGTTCACACAAACTCGATGGTAGAGGCCTACACTGAGTGCAGACGACACCGCTCTGAATTGACTTCGCAGCAGGCGAGGGCTCCCGTTCAAAACTTTGAACTTCCGAAGCGTGTTTAGACTTGTTCCGAGCACAGATAATTACAGATGGGAGCACGGGAGCGTCGACATGCTGCTGTAGTCTGTACGATGTTTTCACTCGGCCGACTATCGCACTCGGGGCCGGCGCAAGGACAGCCGGCAGGCATTCACTGGATTTATCGGCGACGCTCAAACTCGACATGAAACCGCGTTCCGCTGGTAGCACTTGCAGTCATTCACCGTGTCATTGACGTTCTGGATGAAGAAGTAGGAACGTTTGGGGTAGTTTCCGTGCTTACCCCCAGCACTCGGTGGTGCCTTCGAAGCGACGACCATTAGGCATAGTGTTCGGAGGAATCGCGGGCACTCGTTGGTTAGTGCCGCCGTACATGTGGTGACGTAGGCGAAAATATCAGGCCTCGCTTGATCCCTCTCGCATCGTCGCGTATGCCCCTCCACGGCCGACGCGGAGGGGCGCACTTGACGCGTTTGATGCGTAGGCGCGTGCATACGCGTGCCAGTGGTTGGTCCTTTGTTAGACATTTATAGTATACCAGACTCACCGGGATACCGGGCATGCCATGTTACCGGAATTGAAGTGCGCATGCGCAGATACGTACTTTGCCCGTACCGCTTACCGTACGCGCACGTTACCGTGGTAGCCTAGGTGTACGTAGTGGACGTAAACATCGCGGCACTCTTGGACGTCCACTTCGAAATGATTTGGCGTAGTTGTTTAAAGATTCACTTTGTTCCCAGCAAACGACTGTTCAAAGTGGCTTCCAACGCCTTCAGTTAGCTTCGACGACCGAGTATTACGGATAAGTTGGCGTAGTTTTTGAGATAGCTCCCCATATGGAACGTGTCTGTGCCTAAGTGGAAGATTTGCGTAAAGAAATCTGCAAGGTAAACTTTTTCGTTTTTGGGGCGCGGTTCATATTTATTTACTTTTATTATTACTAAAACAAACTTCTAACAAAGCTTCGCGTGGTGACACAGCCTGACATTTTTGTTTTCTTTTTTCTTTTCACTGTTCTTACTTCTCAAACATCCAATAGGTGGCACCACCATCCCAGCTGGAGCACGTAAACCACGTAAACGCAATCCGCTAAACTATACATAGTGTTCATGTGATGTCACTTCCGCCGTTATCGCCATCTTCTGCCTTGACCGGGTACCTCGCTGGGTACCTACAGCAGTTTGCGTGCTGCAGCGTGGTTTGTTGAGGCTCGTCAGCTGTTGCTGTGCGCGATGTTTCAAGAGAAGCCGTGCGGTTTTTTTGTTGTCACTGTTTAACGAGCTCATTGGGTCAGGAAGGCCTCGCTTGTTCACTCGATAGACGACCGGAAAATCAAAACGTGTGACACGTATACCAACCACCACGTACACCGACTGCCTGCCACGATCTACGAGGGCCTTTTATCTCGCTTTCACTACAAATTTCGTGGTCTAAGAATAAGTGAAAGCTCAAAGTCTCTCGAGCCACAATTTTAAAAGTGGATGAGCGAAGCGCACAGCTCCCATAGAAAACGAGTCATCATGCAGAGCTACAGGCAAGTTTACAGGAGATTTTTTATTACTAATAATTTTAATATATTGCTGCGGCCCACACCACCAAAGTAGCAGTGCGGCTTCCCGAGTGTTTTAAACAGTTCTAATGTTGAGCGTCTTTGAATGGAATTTGTGGAAACAGCAGAAGAATATCTTATGTAAGATAGAGACTTCGCGTGGTGCGTGCCGTGCTGATGCCGGTCACCTTTTTTCGCGTATTTTTGACTCATTTTTACCTTGTTTATTACTTTTGTTGTGCGCTAATGTACAGCAGAGTCCCTGAAAATGATGCAGACTGTTTTATGAATCAATCAACCAATTTTTAAAAAACCTGACCCCCCCCCCAACTCGAAGCGATTGACTATACTTAAAATCGCGAGTGAACGAATATTGTTTCACGTCTATTTTCACAGTTTGTTTGAATGCAATACCCGAATTCCCGCAATTGCCTTCACAATTTTAACCGCCTCCCTGACACGCTGATTTAGCACGCAGTGGTTGCGGGCAAGTTTGTATATGCAGTACTTATCTCTGTTTGCAGGTACGTTCTTGGATATACCACATACCCGTAATGAAGTTACACCTGAAGACGCAAATATCACCGGTTTTTCAAGTCGTTTTTGTTAATCTGTGCCAGCCAAACATACCGGTGCTTTTCGGAAAATAGCAATGTGCGTTCTCAATTTTAGGTAATAACTATCGGCAAAGAGAACACCCTGACGCTCTGCTCCCTCTTCGTGGACTGCTATATCAGCTTACCTCACCAGCAGCTGATAATTGCACAAACTTGCATCGTTAGGCAAAACTGAACGGGCGCGTGCACGAGGAAACAACACGGCAGCGGTCGGCCATGGAGTCAGTAGGCACCCGGGCATGTCGGTGGCGCATTTCGGAAGAGACGAATCGGCGCTGCATGACGCACGTGCACACTATTTATATTATGCTGTCTGCAACGAACTTTTTCTGCACGGTAACGTCATTCCCTTAACTTCCGCCATCACGCTAACGGTAAACTATAACTGTCTAATGTCCCCAGGAACCATATACCAAGATGCCGTCACGGGCTCCTGGTGCGCCTTAAGTGCCAACCACTGGCACGCGTATGCTCGCGTCTACGCGTCAAAAGCGTCAAATGCGCCTCTCGGCGTCGGCTTCGGAGGGGCATACGCGAGCAGGCGCGAGGGATCAAGCCGGGCTTGATATTTCGCCTCGCGTACGCTACGTCACCACGCGTACAGCGGCGCCAACCAACCATGCAGAGGCCGCGCGCCAACCAATCAGAGGCTGCGATGACTCCGAATGCTGTGGTCAATGGCCGCCGCTTCGAAGGCACAGCCGAGTGCTGAAAGCAAGCATGAAAACTACTCCAAACGTTCCTGAATGACCGCTTCGTAATCTAGAACGACAACGAAACGACTGCGAGTGCTACCAGCGTGACGCGGTTTCGTGCCGAGTTCGAGCGACGCCGACAAATCCAGCGAATGCCGGCCGGCTATGCTAGCGCCGGTCCCGTGTGCGATCGTCGGCCGAGCGAAAGGAGCATGTCGGTGTTCTTGTGCTTTGATCTGTGACTTTCTGTGCTAAAAACGAGTGTAAACAGACTTCGGAGGTTCGAAGGTTTGAGCGTGAGCACTCGCCTACCGCGGAGGCAATTCAGATCGGTGTCATCTGCATCCAGCGCAGGCTTCTACCATCTAGTTCGTATGAACCAGCACATGCGAGGCACATCTGCTGAAAAAACTCTACGGTAGTTTCCGTCGCAACATAGACACCATATACGACGCCCGAAATATCACGTAGTTCATACGGAGGAGTTTTTATCTGCACTGTGTTTGTTTTCAACATCGGTATTCATCATCGCTGAAAGCGAACCTCGCACTAGCCAACACATTTCCGTGATGTGAAAATGTACGTACTTATATAAGTGTATTCGCGAATTGTATGACGCGGAAACATTCGTTGGCTTCGGTGCTTATCGTTTTCGTGTGTTGCCAAGCTAATAACAAGCGTGCACTGGTTGGTAGCAGTGAGATGTGACTTCGTGTTGGGTACCAGCGACGCTGACACATTGAGCTGTCAGCGGTCTCATTTCCATTCACGTACAAGACAGAAACTCGAGGGTGCGTTGCTGTGGTGATCGAAAAAGAAAGTTGCATGATTAAGTGCTGCTGGTATTGCCTGCTATTTCACTTCTCGCTTCTTCTGCTTCTGTGCCACGCTCAGTAGCACATACGTTGTTTGGAGGCATTCTAACACACACATTCTTAATTTATAATTCATTCTGATACTCATAGCTATAGGCATACAATGCCGCTTCTCCGTCGTTTTACAGTTTACTATAACATAACGGGCGTTCTGTTTACAGCTGGACAGATAACTGAAAACCTTGTGAGAAGCACCTGATTTGAAATCAGCTGCACGATGACACGATTGTTGGAAGAGAAGATCACCACATGTATGCACGGAATGAATGAAGGTGCACTAGTATGGTACTGCACTTTGTATAGAAGAAATGCAAAAAGTACCTCATGTGACTTATGAGACCTTTCAGAGCTGTGCATGTATTTATCTGTTCCTCCAGACTGTAATGAGCTGAAGATATTCGATGGTTCCGAACATTCAATATTTGTATGTGTTTGCAAGGAGTCCTTCATTTCTGTTCAGTTCTTTAGTATATGCATTAACTTGGATTATATATATGCATGCACTTAAGCATATTCAGTTTAGTTCTGTTGGAAAACTTGCCAAAACTTCTGTACGGTGCTCTGGTGCAATCCTTTGATCAGTATCTGCCCCATCAAAAATTTTTGGCATGCTTTATTGCATTATAGGGTATTTTGACAAATGATGACATGTGAAAGCCACAGTGCTTGGCTGTAATCTCAAAACCAATGTATGTCTCATCAAGAAGTGTCAGATGCATTTTGTAGATGTTAAAGGATATTTAAACTACCAGCAAAGTGCTGAAGTCTTCAACACAGCACTGATCCGCAATCACCACCCAGCTTAGAAGTCATTTGTAGAGCTCTCTAACACGTTCAAATAAAGTTATCAAACACTGGATTGATCTGCTTGGTTTGATTCCTAATACCAGTGTGTCTGACTTTTTGGAGGCACTTGTATTATAATAATGTCCTATTTCTCTCATTTATTACAGGGGTGCACTCAAGGGTAGTGATATTTGTTTACCTTTGCACACTTAATGTGATATTACTGTTTAAATCCTTTCATTTTGTATATATGTATGCCACTTTTGCAGTAGCCTCACAGTGAGCAGCTGTATTTGAAAATAAATAAATATACCATCTGAAAGTGTTCAACGCTGTGCTCGGTTCCAATCTGGTCGCTAATATCTGTTGCATCATGATGTGTCGGGTGTGTTTTATTGCATTGGAGAACAAATTGGCTGCCTTCCATGAAGGGTTCAGTTCCAGTATTATGACCGATATCTGTGACGTCATGAAGAGTTGGGCGTCATTTGTCGTTTTAGAGAATACTTTGACTAAAGACAACGTCCAGAAGTCTTCCATACAGGATTCAGTTCCAATATTATGACCGATATCTGTGACTTCATGAACAGTTGGGTGTCGTCTGTCGTTTTAGAGAATACTTTGACTGAAGACAACGTAAAGAAGTCTTGCATTAAGGTTTCAGTTCTAATATTATGACCGATATCTGTGACTTCATTAACAGTTGGGTGTCGTCTGTCGTTTTAGAGAATACTTTGACTGAAGACAACGTCCAAAAGTCTTGCATTAAGGTTTCAGTTCTAATATTATGACCGATATCTGTGACTTCATGAACAGTTGGGTGTCGCCTGTCGTTTTAGAGAATACTTTGACTGAAGACAACGTAAAGAAGTCTTGCATTAAGGTTTCAGTTCTAATATTATGACCGATATCTGTGACTTCATGAACAGTTGGGTGTCGTCTGTCGTTTTAGAGAATACTTTGACTAAAGACAACGTTCTGAAGGCTTGCATTAAGGTTTCATTTCTAATATTATGACCGATATATGTGACTTCATGAACAGTTGGGTGTCGTTTTAGAGAATACTTTGACTAAAGACAACGTCCAGAAGTCTTCCATACAGAGTTCAGTTCCAATATTATGACCACTGTGACTTTATGAACAGTTGGGTGTCGTCTGTCGTTTTAGAGAATACTTTGACTAAAGACAACGTCCTGAAATCTTGCATCAAGGTTTCAGTACTAATATTATGGCCGATATCTGCGACTTCATGAACAGTTGGGTGTCGTCTGTTGTTTTAGAGAATACTTTGACTTAAGACAACGTCCAGCAGTCTTCCATACAGGGTTCAGTTCCAATATTATGACCACTATCTGTGACTTTATGAACAGTTGGGTGTCGTCTGTCGTTTTAGAGAATACGTTGACTAAAGACAACGTCCAGAAGTCTTGCATTAAGGTTTTAGTTCTAATAATATGACCGATATCTGTGACTTCATGAACAGTTGGGTGTCATTTGTCGTTTTAGAGAACACTTTGACTAAAGACAACGCCCAGAAGTCTTCCATACAAGGGTCAGTTGCAATGTTATGACCGATATCTGTCACATCATGAAGTGTCAGGCACAGTTAGTTGCATTAGAGCACATTTCAACTATGGAAAATTCCCAAAGGCATTCTACGCAGTATTTTGTTCCTATCTTATGGCCAATATCAGTTGTATCAATAAGAACCAGTTGTACTTTATTGCATTAGAGGATATTTCGAACACACACATCAGCCGAAAGCCTGCTACTCTGGCCTCAATTGTAGTCTTATGACTGACTTAAATCTGTCAGATCATGAAGTTGCAGGCGTGATTATTAAGTTGACTGATGTAAAATATGTTGTTTAAAAATACTGAAGGTACCAGCATATGCAAGATATTGTTAGTAACTTTGGTAGTGCAGGTATAGAAACTCGGTGGTTTGTAAACCTGATCAGGAGGGCAGCCACGCCTCATTCACCGCAGAGAGGAGGGGGGGGGGGGAGAGCTCGATGTCAACTCCATATATTAACATAATAGGGAGGGGGTGCTAAGTTAGCCCTGGGGAGGGGCACTAGGACAAACTTGTGCCCCCCCCCCTCCTTAGGAGAACCCTGCACACGCCTATGATAGACGTACAGTATGCTAGACGCGAATGTTCATTCGCGGAAGCGGCGCACGCACCGATGTTGATTTCTGGTGCATACCGCTGTATTTACTTTGGACACTGAAATGTCAATTACTTCTAAAATAGTCTAAACTGTGGTGGTTGAAGCACTATCAACTTGTTAACGTGTTCTCATATCCTCTAAAACATACATTCCCGCTCCAGTTGAGAGCGTGCCGTTCTGTGCAGAACTTGGACAGTTCTAAGCCAAAAGATCAAGCAACATTGTGCATCGGCCTTAGACGCGTTGGCGTGAACGCGGTCGACGCGTGCCAGTAGTTGCGCGCCCTTTTCCTCCACAGGCGCGACTAGACGCTTTTGACGCGTAGGCGCGTGCATACGCTTGCCAGTGGTTGGCACTTTATTCTTTGACCTGTTGACGTCTCTCGCGTCGTGCGCGACAAGGCCGTTAAAAATTTGCGATGGGTGCGGTCTCCAATATACTTTTGAAGCGAGGTAATGTTTAAATCTGCCAAACCAGAAGTTGCACAAATGAGCGCTTAGAACTTGCCCTTTCGATAAAGAACAAATCAAGTTGCCTTTTTAAATCACCGTTTATTGGATAAATACGACTAATCAAAAATTTTACTGGCGTATTTTTATCACATTTTTTTCGGATAAACTGAAAACATGGAGCCCTACTTATGTAACACTTTATTCCTACAAACATTATTGGGCCTCGATTTGATTTTGTAGCTGATTTATGTGTTAGCGATGATGACTATCACTTCGCATGGATGACATGCAAGGTCAGTCTAAATAGTTCACGAAAGTCGGAATGAAAAGTGGTCCGAAACCTATTTCGACACAAACCAACAACCATGTGACGATTGAAGCGCGGCTAGGTGAGGAGGAAACAAATAATGAAGACAAAAAATAGTTACGTTTATTTTCAGTATAGTTTTGATTTCATATTTGTTACAAAAGTTAGTGAATAACATTGATCAATATGTAGTTTTTTTTTTTAGTAGACGACCGCTCATTTTTTTTAGGAACATCGGGCTTGTGTAGGCAGTCTGGTAACATGGGCCAACGGTTGCGAGGGTGTATTCAGGCAATATGCTATCACAGCTTGTGTTTAGTTTGGCGTGCTATTCGGTTTGGCGCATTACTAGGTTAACGAGGCATCACTCACTTTTCCGCAGTGGTTTTGTGAGTACCTTCAGTAGTTCACTTATTTTATTGCGATAGCAATAATATGGACACTCTCGGCTTCATTTTGCCGCCGGCGTCGACGTTGATTGTCATGCACCGTATATGTATACGTATCTTCATATATATGAAAACGCAAGAAAGAACAAAATGCAGAAGGGTGATTCCACGAGAGATCGGCACGGGTCCAAAAGTTGATATTTTAGATATCATTGAGTACTTTGTATTTCGTGCACCTCTCACCAGGTAGCCCGAAAGTCAACTTCGTTTCATGATTAACGGCACAACTTACGAAAAAAAAATATCGAACTTCACCAACACGGAGGCACCAATTTCGTCACCTGTCATTTTTGAAAAGTGCAGATGCTATAAAAAGACAAATATTTTTGTTTCAAGGAAGATATTTTTTTACCTGAAATGCATGTCTAACGAAGAATGAATTCATACGGTTTCAAGTTTGTAGACCTTAAGAAAATAACTTTTAAAAATCTCTAATTTTGCAACAGTTTAAAATAGGATATGTATTCCCCTTTTTTTTTCTTCGAAAGTAATGCAAGCAGCGTTTTCAAACTTGACACGTTTCAAAAATATAGTGTGTTCATTAGGTACAAAAATTATTGCTGCCGTAGGGCAAATGTAAAGTTTTATATATTGCCTCAAAATTCTCATATTGGCAAAAGTGTACTCCGCTGAAATTTGAATAATAAAAAACCCATCTTCGATTTTTCTTAATATCTCGTAAATAGACAACCGAAGACCGTCATACAGTAATATAGAAAAGTATGTTGCATTATTTTGTTTTTAGCGACAATATTGGTGGTACAAATCAGAGCTTTTCAAGAATGCGCTGAGAAGTTGAGAAATCTAGAAATCGGAACAGAAAAGAGGCAATAAGCTTCAAACGCTAGTGAACGTGACCGCATTTGGTGAAGAAAGGCTGTTTTAGCAGGTAGGAGTAACTATTTTGAACACGGTATTCTACAGTATCTGAATTCACTCTTATACGTAGAGCACTGAGACTTCTAATATGTGGTGCCTCTCCATTACTGACACACAGATGGAGCTGCTGTGACGGTCATGTGTTTGCAACACGTTGGGTAAGAGAATCAAATGTTGAATGAGTTCATAAACGATTCATAACAAATTTTTATAATTTGGGGCACGAAGACTGCCGCATTAGACGGAAGAACACGCTTTAGGGCAAGTTGTCATCCGTCGTCTGCTCTACAGATGAATTGCTGTGCACCGCATCTCGGAGGCAATGCTTTAGATCATATGGTTCAAAGTAGGGACAAAAATTACGCCTCCCGTAATTTTATCGAAAAAACATTGTGAAATTCATTTTAACGTACTATACTTCAGTTTTGCATTCGAACTGTGGATACTTGTGCGCAAGTCGCTAAAATTGTCGCTAAAAACAAAATAATGCAACATGTTTATCTCTGTTACTGTATGCTGGCCTTCGGTTGTCTATTTACGAGATATTAAGAAAAATCGAAGATTGGTTTTTTTATTATTCAAATTTCAGTGGGGTACACTTTTGCCAATATGAGAATTTTGAGGCAATATATAAAAATTTACATTTGCTCTACAGCAGCAATAATGTATGTACTTAATGAACACACTATGTCCTTAAAGCGTGTCAAGTTTGGAAACGCTGCTTGCAATACTTTCGGAGGAAAAAAATGGGGAATACGTAACTTATTTTAAACTGTCGCAAAATTAAACATTTTTAAAGGTTATTTTCTTAAGGTCTACAATCTTGAAACCGTATGAATTCATTCTTCATTAGACATGCATTTCAGGTAAAAAATATCTTCCTTGAAACAAAAATATTTGTCTTTTTATAGCATCTGCAAGTTTCGAAAATGACAGGTGACGAAATTGGTGCCTCCGTGTTGGTGAAGTTCGATATTTTTTTCTCGTAAGTTGTGCCGTTAATCATAAAACGAAGTTGACTTCCGTGCTACCTGGTGAGAGTTGCACGAATATAAAATACTCAATGAAATCTAAAATATGAACTTTTGGACCCGTGTCGATCTCTCGTGAAATCACCCAGAAAAAAAAAGTACTATGACGCGCAAAATCGAACGTGGGACCTCTGCGTCGTGAAAGGGACGCGTTAACCACTGAGCCACCCCAGAAAACGTTATTTACTTCACAGACGGCAAGCTATTTATATCTACCACTTACCACTGCTGTGTTTACAGCATTACCAGAAATATGGCGCAAGGAGCGCACGTTGCCACATCGCGCTGAAACATCCGATTTCTACAGCGACCGAAATTCCCCTGTCGCCGAAACGCAGCGTCGTTCGCACTGGACGCACCCCGCGCCGCCGAATATGCCATCTACTACGGGGCGAACGCGGGATGAATGCGCTGTCACCCGGTTGTTGTCGCGGCTCGCAAACGCTACTACGCTATCCGGTAGTGTATACTTCGATGATTCTCGTACGCAAGAAGCAAGAAAAGACAGTACTGCTTACTTTGCTGGCAAGTGGCTGTCTTGTAATGCACGAAGAGCAGAAAAACCACCGACGCCAGTGGCGTTGGTCGGTTCGTTTTGCTCTGCAAGATCGCAACAAGCTTGGTCACGCCAACAGCAAGCTCGGTCACCTCTTTCACGAAATACGGAGGCGAAGTAGGCACAGAGTAGGTTAAACTCCCATTGATTTCAACATTCAGTTACGTGCACTGCGGCATAACAATTGAGTAGGGCTGGGCCGCCATTTTTCAAAATTCCTTGACTAGCGCTCCTATTGGTCCGCGGTGACCGACTCGGCGGTAGAAGACGCAAAAATCAGTCCGAGAGCGATCGGCGTGGAGAGGGCCCTTTCGGTGGATCTCGCCGCCGCCGAACCGCATTAGGAGCACTTTCGGCGGCCGGAATGCTCAGTGTGAACGCGGCCTTGTCTCCTACGCGTACTTTGCCCGACTTAGAGAAAGGGACGCTCCCTCGCCAGCCCTTATCTCGCGATGGCGAGGAGGGCTGGATCGTACGCCTTGGCTGGCCTCGGGCTTTACGTGGAACGATTCTGCAGGCACGGCGCTGTGTCGCCCAAGGGGCTGACAGAAATTAGGTGCCTTCTGCCTCTTTCTAGAATCACTCAACAACAACAAACAATTCTGCTGTAGTTACCTGGCGCACAAAGGTCACTGCAATCATTGCAGTCTCCGTTCGCGAAAAGCGCGCTCTCTCAGACTCAGCGAAGTCACAAATAAGACGCTTATTCGCTTGCATTCATACCTGTGAGTACGTTTAGTGCGCAATTTGTGCGTGAGAAATGTGGGGCACGTTTCGATCTGCTTTCTATTCTGCGTGTGACCTTTCAAGTTGTTGTTATCGCGTTCATTCCTTCGCCTTTGCGGCAAAGCTGTGACTTTTTATATGCTGTTCACTGATGTGACATAATTCAGAGCTCATAGCTCTTACAGTGTGTAGATAGCCGCTCCTGTAAGGCCTATAGTTCACACTGAAACATCCGCTTTCTACAGCGACCGAAATTCCCCTGCCGCCGAAACACAGCGTCGTTCACACTGGACGCGCCCCGCGCCGCCGAATATGCCATCTACTACGGGGCGAACGCGGGATGAATGCGCTCTCACCCGGTTGCTGTCGCGGCTCGCAAACGCTACTACGCTATCCGGTAGTGTATACTTCGACGATTCTCGTACGCAAGAAGCAGGAAAAGACAGTACTGCTTACTTTGCTGGCAAGTGGCTGTCTTTTAATGCACGAAGAGCAGAAAAACCACCGACGCCAGTGGCGTTGGTGGGTTCGTTTTGCTCTGCAATACCGCAACAAGCTCGGTCATGCCAACAGCAAGCTCGGTCACCTCTTTCACGAAATACGGAGGCGAAGTAGGCACAGAGTAGGTTAAACTCCCATTGATTTCAACATTCAGTTACGTGCACTGCGGCATAACAAGTGAGTAGGGCTGGGCCGCCATTTTTCAAAATTCCTTGACTAGCGCTCCTATTGGTCCGCGGTGACCGACTCGGCGGCAGACGCCGCAAAAATCGGTCCGAGAGCGATCGGCGCGGAGAGGGCCCTTTCGGCGGATCTCGCCGCCGCCGAACCGGATTCGGAGCACTTTCGGCGGCCGGAATGCTCAGTGTGAACGCGGCCTTACTGCCGATTGTTTTAGCTGGCGCACGGCCGGCGTGGCCTTGCCTTTGGTGACTGTGAAGTGTGAACGCGACAGGCTAAGCAACGAGACGCTGTACTGTACGGCTGCCAAACGAATATTTTTAATGCTGCTGTCTCGTTGCTGTGGTTGTCAACGACTGGGGAACGTGAGTTTTCGACCTATTATGCTATTGTGCTCGTGAGCAGTTGTCTCGTGATTGCCTCTGCGAAGTTTCTTAAGCATATTGCAAGTACGTCTTTTGGCTAATAAAACAACTTTGCTTCCTGAACCTTTGTTTTTTTTTTTCTTTTTTCTCCAGCATGCAATTAGAGAGGCAGAAGGTGCAATAATTAAATTGCGTAATAATAAAGCCACGCAACAGGTCAGCTATGAAGAAAAAATTCAATATCGCGGAATGTAGGGCAAATGCGTGACATCACTACCGCTTCCGGTTGTGACGTCACAATTTATTTATTTTTTTTGTTCGCTGTTAGACGTCCCCTTCTCACGTAGATCGCGATAGGGGCAACGAGACACCGACTACTGGATCCATGGGCTTCGGTGGAAGTTCCGCTACCAGTTTACATACGCCTTGCGGATGACCTACAGCTAGAGGCCTGTCTATCGTGCGGTGGGCGACGCGCCTTCTCAAAGCTGCCACCTCGATTAGACACTTCGCACTTGACTAACGTTAAGGCACTGGAAGCCATGATGTGTGCCGTCATGCCATGTGTAACACTTGCGTGGAGGAGCATTTGTTCTTACAACAAGCCGAGTTAGTGAATTTTTATATGCGAAGCATGTTTGAGCGTACTGTGAGCACGTTTAGCGTCTCTCTGCGTATCTGTATATCTAGCCGCTTACGTATGGTTGCTCTCGTGATCACCTTTTTAACTTAGCGTGGACCATAATTAGTATGGGAGGGTAAGATTGTATGACGATTTTGACGCGCTGGTCTACACATGAATAATGTCACAATCCCGTCGTGTATGCTGTCCAACACTTCCCGCCACACAGTGGCACATACGTGCGGACGGATATGTGCCACGGGTGATTGAAACTTGGCATCTACTTAAGAACTACGAGAACGTACATTGGGAATTTTAACGCACGGGCGTTAAGATTAACCTGACCTTAGCAGCGTTGACCCTAGGAATGGAAAGAAATAATGTCAGGGCCCCTGCAGAAATTGAACCCAAACATTCTGCGTGGCAATAAAGCATTCTACCACAGAGCCATGCCAGGTCTAGGAACTGCTTTTCAAATAGACCCTAAAGTTCGTGAAGCGTTCACTGTGATTGCAGTGCCGGCTATCTGATTTTATAAAGTTTACATATGTACGCTTGATACAGCCGTAACGTAGGGATTACGTCAATTGTAATTGGGTGCCATGCGCTGGAGTTGATTGATGTAGCAGTGTCCAGGGCTACCACCCTCGCGAACACCAGCGTTTCATACCAGATTATCTTTTCCGGTCTTGGTAATACTCGTGTTCCTGTTGACGTCGTTGCGCAAGTGTAAACAACTCGTTAAATAAATATCCGCAATTATTCGACATGTGTCTGTGCGTGGAACATTTGTACATATATTGAGCGTGAATTCATGAAATGTCACTCAATAAAAAAAACCTACACGGTCACGTACCCTCCACATGCTTCGCGTAACGTCGATTCCCAAGTTACGTAGGATCTGCCGAATTATTTGCTGTTCTTACTGTTATTTTTTGAGGCCGCCGCCTCTTCAGCTCTCGAGCATGTTGGCGCGTCCACACGGCGGTTTTCGAATGTGAAGCATTCCTTGCGTACCAAACGCATTTTGACCGTTGTTTTATCTATTTATCTATCTATCTATCTATCTATCTATCTATCTATCTATCTATCTATCTATCTATCTATACTCCATGAGTGATTCACTGTTATACCAACCCAAAAGTCAAGACAGGGAAAATAAGCATTGAAAGCTTCATGAGATTCTTTGCAGGTATTCAAGAAAATAAACATAGCCTTATAGCGTTTGTAATAGCTAACAATATTTATCCAGCAAACAAATGCTTACATGCGTACTCCTGAAACTAAACAACCTATTGTCTAGTGTTTCTCGTTTTGACAGGAGTATACGTGAAAGAAGGCTGCTTACACTTGGTTTCGATAAAGGGAAGTCTCAGCTGTAACTTTAGTGTCGGCTTTACGTCCAGCAATGAGCTACCACTTGTGGGTATCGGACTTGCTGCGTTGCATCCGTAGGTAAAGCAAGGACAACGAAGGCTTCACGTCAAAACAAAGAACAACATTTATTTAACTAAACATGGTATACGGCAGGGTCGGCCCAGGGCGAGACAACTACGCAGCGACCATCATTCAGAGCAGTCACATAGCCTTAGCGTTTGTAATAGCTAACAATATTTATCCAGCAAACAAATGCTTACATGCGTACTCCTGAAACTAAACAACCTATTGTCTAGTGTTTCTCGTTTTGACAGGAGTATACGTGAAAGAAGGATGCTTACACTTGGTTTCGATAAAGGGAAGTCTCAGCTGAAACTTTAGTGTCGGCTTTACGTCCAGCAATGAGCTACCACTTGTGGGTATCGGACTTGCTGCGTCCCATCCGTAGGTAAAGCAAGGACAACGGAGGCTTCACGTCAAAATAAAGAAGAACGTTTATTTAACTAAACATGGTATACGGCAGGGTCGGCTCAGGGCGAGGCAGCTACGCAGGACCATCATTCAGGGCAGCAGCATTCAGCCAGCGCTGGTGACAGTCTTCGTCCTTCGTGGCAGCCAAGGCGTCTCCATAGAATACAGAACCAATTCAGACAAGGGAAACTAGCCTTGAAAACAGTACCCAAGAAAAGCAGCGGTAGCGCATGAAACTGCTGAGGGCAACCAAGAAATGGCGCTGAATTAACAGGAAGCCGAAAAAAAAATCTGTTTTTTTTTAGGCAGAAAAAAAACAAATGGCTGCCTTTTTTATTTCGTACCGGATGCATATGCGCCTGCGCGGTTGCCTCGACTGATTCTCTATTCTATTGCTATCCTTTTTAAGCAGAACGGGACAAAAGAGACCGGGACTCGCGCAGGGCCATGGGTGTCTCGTTATCTTTCGCCCACTTGATTTAAGTGCGCCGATACTCCCAGCAGCAAACCGAAGCGCACTTCAGAACAGTGCCTGTGCGTAAAATGGTTACATGGCACCGAAAGACATTCATTGGCAGCTGGCACCAGTACAAACAATTCACGAGTGAGTTCGGGAAACAATATTTATTGACGGCAAACCAGCAACAATGTTTCAATGCAAAAAAAAATCAATCTAACGCGTTACAAGCATTATGGCGAGTTTACGAACGGCATGCCTTTGTTTTCAGAGGCAAAACAAACAGAAAAGCGTGCCTCGTTAGTGGGAACTATCGTTACAAAACAGACGTAAAAATTAGCATGTGGTGCTTCACTACCAGCTTCGAATTACAGCTCCTGCTTTCGCCGAGCTCAGCTTAAAAACACCATTTTATGTCATTACGACACAGTGCGTTCATGCCGAGGACACAAGGAGGTTGGTTTTTTTGAAAGGAAATCACGGTGGAGCAAATTTCGAGAGAACCGCACGCATTTTAACCTATCTGAACCGACAAAAATTCCCGACGGTGATGTCGGTGATTTGAATCTATCTATCTATCTATCTATCTATCTATCTATCTATTTATCTATCTATCTATCTATCTATCTATCTATCTATCTATCTATCTATCTATCTAGCCACCTAGGGCTTTTAGCTCCCCTAGCCGTTTCGATAATGGTATCGATACCAAAATTGATATGACATAACACGGCCGTATAAAGAGCATAAGTGACTAGTCATAACACAAAAATCATGACATGATTTACCTTTCATGGTCTTGCTGCTTTGCGGTGGTTTCGCTCAGATGACATGCTGCAGAACTGCTATGGTATGACATGACTACATGGCAAACACAAGTGACAGGCTCAAACGTGGAAATCATGACATGCATTTTATTTACGTCATGACTACACGCCACGCTCACAGTGCGCTCGCGGTCGTTTCGCTAGATTAACATGTAACAAATTGGGTGTTACGTGACGTAAATAAATTTGGTTTGGTTTGGTTTGCTTTATTCAAGGCAAAATTGAACACGATTGCCTTGGGGGACACGACTAAAATCTAAGTATAAGCCTGACTAAGTCGTGCCACCCTGGCAGCAAACCAGAAACATACCGCAAGTACAGTACGCAGAAAATTACAACATCACGTGTTATCTTACACGGGTACCATAGTCGAACAGGAACTGCCAGAAGTGTGAATAAAAGAATAGAAATATAAACAGTCCTTATTCGAGTGGTGACAAATACAACCCAATGCATGTTTTCTATCAAATAAATTAACAAAAGACATCTTTACTAGGAAATCGAGTTGCTCTACAAGACAACTTGGAGTATAATAAACAACAGGCAAAGGGACAATAATGAACAAGGTGCAACGAATACAAAAACATCATTAACTACAAATTTCAAAAATCAAGAAAAGCATCGCTTTCATCCACTAGAAAATCTTTCGTTATTTTTTTAAATGATCTAGCTAAAATTCCGTCTTCCAGTAAATGTAATATAGTTGGGTGTTTGTTTAGAATGTTTGGAATTTGTGACGCTAATCGTTGGTCACCGTAGTTCATGCGTGATCTATATTTGTATATTAGGCTCTTTCTCAGCTCGTATGGTGTTTGTTTCGCATAATATGTGTCCAAGAGTAGTGATGTATTTAGTTTATACTGGTGTAATATCTCTAGACATAGCTTATGTCTGTATAACAGTTTTATAGGCAATACTTTGTACATTTTAAAATATGGTCGAGCACTTTTGTAAAGTGGAGTGTTAAATATAGCACGTATAGCACGCTTTTGTAATATCAACAGAGAATTAAGGTTCGCGGTGGTCGTTGTTAGCCACACCAAGGAGCAGTATGTTAGTTGTGAATGTACTAGTGCGTAGTAAATTTGCAGCTTGACATTTGTTGGGACGTTGTATCTCAGTCTATTTAAAATGCCGATTCTCCTGGAAAGATCTTTTTTTTATCGCGTCAATGTGAGGAGACCAAGAAAGTCGTTCATGGAATAGAACTCCTTGAAATTTTATTGTTGTTGTGCGCTGAATCTCGGTGCTCTGGAAGTAAATTGGAGTGCATGGTATATGAGCTACTCCTTTAGGCTTGAAAAACATGTACTTTTTTTAGCGATATTCAATTGAAGTTTATTTGCGTTTAACCATATATTTAGATTTTCCATCCAAACGTTAGCTTCTTTATATAGTTCACATACGTTTGAACCTGCAAAAAATACATTTGTGTCATCAGCGTACAATATTATTTTCTTGTGTCCTTCGATATTTACGATATCATTAATGAACAGCCGGAGTAGGATAGGTCCAAGAATCGATCCCTGGGAGACACCATACTTAATGTGTTCAACTTGAGAGTGTGTATTATTTACAACAGTATATTGTTTTCTAGACGACAGAGAACTTTGTATTAATTGAGCTGTGGTACCCCGAATGCCATAATACGGTAGTTTTCGTAAAAGTAGATTGTGTCGTATACTGTCGAATGCCTTTCTAAAATCCAGAAATATTCCTAGTGTAAAGATTTTGTTTTCAATGTTGTCTAGAATGTATTCTTTGATGCTGAGTAGAGCAAATGACGAAGGTATATGGCTGGTGCAAATATGACAATCATGACAAGCGTGTCATGTAAGAACATGGCAGCATGCCACGCTCATGATGCACTCGCGACCGATTCGCTAACTTCACTTATACCAAATTTGGTATTACGTCACGTGAATCAGCGGCGACGGTAAATGACACGTCCAAAGATGACAATCATGAGATGCGTATCATGTAACAACATGACTACATGCTATGTTCATAGCGTGCTCGCGGCCATTTCGCTAGCTCCACATACAACAAATGTGGTATGACGTGACGTGAATAGATGACGATAATAAATGACACGTCCAAACATGATAATCATGGTATGTTTGTCATGTAAAACACGAGTGCACACTACGCTCATAGCGTGCTCGCGGCCGTTTCGCTAGCTCAATATATACCAAATTTAGTATCACGTCTTGTGAATAGTCGAGGGAAGTAAATGACACGTCAAAACATGATAATTATGATATACATGTCATGTAAAAGATGACTAAATGCTACGCTCATAGCACGCTTGCGGCCGTTTCGCTAGCTCCACATATACCGAATTTGGTATCACGTGACCTTAATAGACGACGAAGGTAAATGACACGTCCAAACATGATAACTTGACAAGGAAGTAATGTACGGCATAATTTACGTCCTCCTCGTAACGTTGTGCTGATTTCAAAGTGACATATCAACCTTTCTCATTCGTGCTATGCATATCATCGATTCCCACTGTGCATGGGATCTGGCAATTTATTTAGATACGCGCTTTAACAAGTTTTTGCGATGATGTATTCTTCGCGGTGCATGTTACGTTGTCTGATTGTTGTTGTTTTTTTCGTTACTATTTAAAGGCCAACTCCGGCAATTTTTTTAGGTCAATGGATCTGAATGAAATTTACTGGGCACGTTCATTTGCACGTTTGCGCCATCAATGCCAAATTGCAAGCTTGAGAGTTTCGCGAATTCTTTTCAAATGAATCTTATAGCTTGCCTCGAAACACTCACCTCATTTGCCAGAATTAATGGCAACATTGTGCGTGTGATGTGGAGGTTTGCCTGGAGGAAGTGACAAAACTGACGTGTCACTGCAGCGTCTGCTTGTCTGCTATGGATTGTGCGGGTTTGACCGGCGCTTCCTTGGCTGGGCGAGTGATTTCCTTTTCCGTGATAGTGGGCGTGCGATAAGTGATAAATGGTGCTGCGTTCTCAACCACACACGATTCGCCAAGTATTCACAATAGCAGCGTAAGCGTTTTAGCCAACCGCGGCGGATGGCGTGGACAGGTAGGGCCACCTGGCGGGCATTATGCGCAATCAGGCAGGTTCGGGCAAATGATTACGTCACATGTAGAAGTGCGCTCGGTAGGGTTTCGGTTTCAGCGTTACGGTTTTTCATTAGTTAAAAATTATTTTCGAATTTGTCGAGCATCTCATTCTTTCCAAAAACAATAAGAGAGTGGAACAGCTTAAGTGACGACTTGGTTAATATAATAAATAATGATTTATTTTTTTCTATGCTGTGAAATTCTTCTTGCATTATGTATGGTCTGTGTGTATGAAAATGTATTTTGTGATGCATTATTATATTCTGATAAATGTGGTGTTGGTTCTTTTTTATTTTTATTTTTATGTATTTTGCTACGAATTCCTTTGTACTGACTGTTTTTTGTTCCCCCCCCCCCCTACGTAATGCCTATATGGCGATGTAGGTACTCTGTAAATAAATAAATAAAATAAATTTCAGCTATCGGGCACGTGACAATAGTGTATCGGGAAGATGAAAGCACCATTATTCATACAGGGTGAAAAAATCGCCGAAGTTGGCCATTGATTAAAGAGAAAACTCTGGGCCGCGGATGCTCAGCGCTAATTCGGAACGCAGAGCAGACGATTTGCCTGCACCAGTCAGCCTGGCGAGCTGCTGGCTACTAAACTTTTGGTCAGTTGGAAAGGCGTCGTGTTTTCTATAGTTTCGGCGTCAAAAATTGCGTTGTTGGTGATTGTTTTTCTTACGAAAATATAGCTTAATTTCGAAGGTGAAATTTGGCAGGCAGCACTGTCTCCACAGCTAGAGTATCTATCAATAAGCTTTTTTGGGTGTACATAATTTCGCTGCAGTGGTGCATATAATACTACGTAATATGATGTAATACTTGATGTAATACGTGAAGTAATATGATGTAATGTGATATAATATCATGAAAATCTGGAGTGGGGAATTATGACGTGTTTTGTTGACCGCAAACCACTGACTGCAGCACATGGAGTGAAGATAGACGACACGAAGTTTTTGTGAATGAGTGCTTAATATATTTCTTATTTTCCAGAGTTTTATTAACCTTCATTGAAACGCTGGAGGTAAGATTCACTTTTTGTGCAAAACCTTTCCACACTAGCTATTCCAAAGAATTACGCTACTGAGTCACGGGAGCACGGCTGTGGCTACGTGGAATGCACATCAAATATAGACCTTTGATGACCATCTTATGCCTTAGTTTATGACAAACTACAAAAAACACTGAACTAGCAAAATTTGCAAAGCACCAGCCGCAGCAGTGGTATACCTACGGCGCTCGTTGGCCAACGCGAACGACGTGGCCGCGTTTTCATAGAGGCGAAACGCTATAGAGGGTAGCCCCTTTAGCGGCGAAGCTCCTTAGGCATGGGTCTGTCACTCCTCCTTCTCTGTGTGTATGTATGTATGTATGTATGTATCTATGTATCTATGTATGTGTGTATGTGTGTATGTATGTATGTATGTATGTATGTATGTATGTATGTATGTATGTATGTATGTATGTATGTATGTATGTATGTATGTATGTATGTATGTATGTATGTATGTGTATGTATGTATGTATGTATGTACGTATGTATGTGTGTATGTATGTATGTATGTATGTATGTGTGTATGTGTGTATGTATGTATGTATGTATGTATGTATGTATGTATGTATGTATGTATGTATGTATGTATGTATGTATGTGTGTATGTATGTATGTATGTATGTATGTATGTATGTATGTATGTATGTATGTATGTATGTATGTATGTATGTATGTAAATATGTATGTATGTATGTGTTATGTATGTATGTATGTATGTATGTATGTATGTATGTATGTATGTATGTATGTATGTATGTATGTATGTATGTATGTATGTATGTATGTAGCCACCGGTAGCACATACCAACTCTAGAGCGGTTATGTGCCACCGGTTGCGAGATGGGAGATCGCGGCACTTGGAGTGTTCACTAGATGGACGCACGGACAGATGCATGGGTCACAATGCTCAATTTGCTTCATTTTTTGCACTTTCTCAATGAAGGTTCCTTGAGGGCGGCCATAATCTATTAACGAAAAAATCTGTTACGAGAACCCCAACATGAAAAACACCAGGGGCATAATGGAATCCCAACCCGGATCCCCTGCGTGCCAGCGCAGCACTATACCACTGAGCCGCACATTGCGAAATGCGTTACGAGTAGAACCTTGGTCAGTTGCGCACACCCCCTCTCGGGGATTGGCCAATAGGTTGTCGAATGCTCCAACACATTACAAAAGCTTCAGACATAATTTTTGATCGTGATCCACACCAAGAAAAAAAATTGCTAGAACATTATTTGCAAGTGTGTAGCGTGTACCGCGCTTTTCCGAGGAATAACTAAGGATGGCATAGTGAATGCATTCATAAAACAAAAATTATGATGATTAAGGCGGTAATGGATACCCTGCAGGTGTGCTTGTAGTAGTTGCCCAAGTAATGTTATGAAACGGCTCTGAAAGGCCGCTCTTCCAGTTTTCGCTGTGACTGTGCTGCACGTTTCGCGCAGGGCCTTTTTTGCAATGTTGTAGATATATGCGTAACACCGCTAAAAAAGTATGCAGCCGAGACCCAATTTGCTGTTTCGAATGCGCTGTGTGTCATGGTACTATTTGGTTGCGCTATCTTCGAGGTGCGGAGTGTAGCCATGCTGCACTACGCTAGACCATTTAACAGAACGATGGACAGCGCCTAATTAACTTTACATCTGCCCACATTCTGTACGCGTGGAGGAAGGGCCCTCGACATATTTCCAAGCACGCCTATTTTGTAGTCACCAAACACCGCCCTAAAATACATTTCCTCAACCCATTTTAATCATAGGCGTGAGTGACGCTGACACCGGAGTTACTCATGTCTCCGTCGTCTAACGCAATGAATGTGTGCATCTTGCACTTGTGATTTCCTCGTGCGAATGAAGTGATTGCTTGTTTTCCGAAATTTCGTCGTTTTATGTAAGAAGGCTCCTGTATCTGTTGAAAACTACATTTGGCTTCTCGTACGCGTGCAAAACGAAACATCGGTGGTAAGCAGTAAAAAAAAAGACATATTTTTTTTGAGTTCGAGACGTCCGGAATGCGAGTACATTGATAGTACCGTCTCTAGAGTTTAATCTCTCAAAAAAGCATTTTCAAAAATCCAGATGAATTTGCCACTGTGAAATGTTTACTACGATTTAACACAACAAGTATCAACAAAATGCAGACCACCAAGCTGTGGCCAAGAATAGTTGCTTTTTCGCTGCAACATGGCTCAGCGAGGGAGAGTGGAGCCCGTTATTCAGCGTCTCGCTGCGTCGCAAAATCGCAATCCTTGGCACTGCGCCTCTATTTGCAGAGCATCTCTAACGCCATACTGCGCTCCAAAGCCAAATACAGGGTCCCAAGTGTCAGCGATGTTTGCGCTGGGGTATTTTCGACAGGGAAAAAAGAATTCTTGAAAAAAATTCAGGGTTAATTCAAGCGCAGGTAGACGTTTTGGTAGCGATACATGACAATACTAAGAAATACCGAGGGAAAGAGGGCTGAAGCCCGATACCCCCCCCCCCCCCGTGGCTACGCCCCAACTGTATATTTACCCACCTCAGCTGAATGGGCAATTTACTATTTCCTATACTCAAGGAAATTTGTTTCATTGCTTGCTTTTTGATGAGGCATTTAGGAGAATCAAAGGAGCAGATTTACTGAGAGAAGACGGCGCAAAGAAACTTGAAATAGAGCGCCGACAATGAGGCAGGGGAGGCAAAGAAGGGGCAGCCGGATTTCTTTCATTCCTTTAGAGCGTGTGATTTTTGCGTGATGACAAAGCCCCGGCAATGGTCGAGTAAATACAAGGCCTGGGAACATCTCGAACCAGTGGGTTCGCGGCGGCGCTGGCATGCAAACCCATTTTCCCCAGAGGTGGAAGATCTATACCTCGATGTCACCCCTGCTGTGTATTTCACGCTCTCAACCATGACTAGTAGACTTCTTTGTTGCTCATATGTTTGCGGCGCCCCATTAAGGCCGCAGCCTTGATCTCTCCGGAGAAGCAGCGGCGTCAGCATCTGCTTGAACGAGATGTAGGTTTATACTAGCAAAAAAATAAAAATGCCCCCACCTCCTCGAAAGGAATCGTGAGAAAACGCGAATGTATTCGTTGCGCCGAGAGCACACGGCGAAGTAATTTCATTGGCTTAATTAATTCATTACCACGCGAAAATGGTTCTTTTTCATATGTCTCGGGAAGATCATTTTGACCAGTTTGAAAAGTACTCCAGCACGCACGTGGAATAAAAACACTATATATCCAAGGATATTCAAAACAAAGAAAATTCTGAATATACATCTTGTGAATAAATGACCCAGAAACAGTATAAAAAATAATGGATGGTATAAGAAATGTTTTTGTTCACATGACAAAAATAAGAACCATGATGATGCTTTGTTGCTGGTGCCATACGGTAAAGCATTGCATGGTTTTTCGTGAGACGCAAGCGTACTCGTACATTTTTCTCAGTAAATTTTCGTTGTCGTGTAATAAGAGCCTGTAAATGTTCCAATATAGGATTTATTCCCGTGATGTAAATATTCCCTGTATAGGTCAGATGACTAATGAACTTCGCTATTTCGTCTAGCGTCACCTCTATTCATAAGCAACCTCACTCTGCATAGATTGACATTGCGATATATGCATGTAAGCATTTTTTGCATTTTTCCACACCTTACTAAAAAAAAGAATATCACGCGCAATTCTAAGAGGTTTCGGGCTGCTCCATGGTAAAGGCTATGATGTGCCCGGTGGCCTTCTTCTCTCTGCAGCCGACGCCAGCACACCGTTCCCCAGTGCACGTGTGGACCTCACACAAAACTATAGTACATATAAGATTGTGAACAAAGGTCATCAGCTACGCACTTGCGGCAAAGATGACAACTTGAAGTCGTAATCAAACCGTCTCTATGAACCTGAGTGTGATATAACATTGCAAGCAAAACCAAAGCTGCTGGAAACTGTCAGAGTAGGCCACCTCGACACTTTAAACGCGTGGTGGACCTTCGTAAATATTTTTAGTACAACAAATTTTCCAATATTCCTAGGAGGTATAGAAGCACAATCTGTAGCACTGTAGCACAATCTTATGCCAGATTGAATATCTGACATAAATTTCTGGCAATCGTTACTTCTCAACAAAGTCAAAGTACGAAGCTGACACTTTAATGTGATATTAGGCTTGCAGAGATTCTTTTCATTGCAGAACTTCTATGTTACTGTAGCACAATAATGGGGGGGGGGCACGCAAGTCTATCAAGTTCGCCAGCCTAGTGCACTTTTCCATCAATACAGCACATTGATGTGTGCAAATGTCTGTCCAAAATCACTATGTTGCCAAAACGGGCAAATTTAAATTGATTCTGAAAGTTCAGTGGCTGGACTAACTACTAGAGTGCTGGATGCACGAGAAACAAATTTACCATAACAAAATTTATGATTCAAAAGCGTTGATCACCGGTGGTCGATCTGAATAGGCGTGGTAATGAAAGAGTTAAATTAATCACGTGGGGAGGATTTGCACTGTAACCATTCATTTACACATTCATCAGCACCTGTTTGTGTTGTCATTGTACATGACGGCCATAATGTCAGCGTCTTATCAACAAAAACGCTACACAAACGCTGGCAGCACAAACGCTACAAACGCGTTTCAAACGCACTTCATTCAGGCGGTGGTCAGTCACGTTGATGGCAAGAAGGTGGGGGTTCCGGTTGCTAGGGGCGAAGATAAGCACGCGCGCCCGCAGCTGTTGCTGACAGCTGCCGAAGCCGAAGCTTGACTTAGGAGAGGCTGCGGTTGCTAGGGGTGCGCGCGCCCACTGTTGTTGCTATGAGAGAGGGTGGTGTAAGGATTCCGATCGACGTCTGACATAGCCAGACTCAAAAATGCACTCACGTTTATGAAAGGTAGCAAAAGTTTAACCGATGATTAGGGTAGTCATTAATGAGATTTGTGAGTGCAGCTTCATGTAAGAAAAATGCCAAATGTGTTTAACGTTTTGGCTATATGAAGTTTTAGCAATGTAACATTTATAACCAATTTCTAGGGCTCCATGTTATCAGAGTTCATTTTTCTTTGAATTGGCGCGGTGTTTTCCTAAATTTTGTTTGCTGGAAAAAATTGGCGTTGGTTGGTATTGTAGTGCCATCATCACCATCATTATTTTTTCCATCACCGCGCCGCGTCTCTCGCGCAGCTGGCGCGAGCTCGAGCTGCGCGAGGATGAGAACGAGCTGACACGCCTGGCGTGGCGGACGCTGGTAGCCGACGTGGCTCCGCTTCAGGCCTAGAATAAAGTGGCGAGATCGGCACGGCCCCATCGGCCGCCTTCGACGACATCTCGCGTCTTCTCTTCTCTCGCCGCTACATTGGTGACCCGGAGAACACGCCCGTCGCCGAGTGGCCCGCGGCCATGTTCCCGCAACTCTGCCCGCCAGTGCCACCGTTTCAATCGACCTACCCCAAGGTATGGTTCATGCAGCTCGATGCCGTTCTGGCGCTGAATGGCGTCACGGGCCAGCTGCAGATGCACGCCATTCTTCTCGACGCCCTTCCGATAGAGTTGCGCCATCTCGCTGCCACTTCAAGCACCAGCTCGCAGCCTTACGATGCGCTCTGCACTGCGGTGCTCGCCCGCAGCGGCAACACATACCGTCCGCTTCCGTTTACCCGCACCAGGCAGGTTTCCCCGGCGTCGCAGAGCAAGGTACGCACGCAAGCGCACGCAGAGCAAGCGACGGCACGCGACACCGTGGCCCTCGCCGTTTCCGCGACCACCAGCTCAGACGTCTCGGCCTCCTCCTCACCGCAGCTGCTGGTCAGCTCCTCGACGGTGCCCCCTGCCGCTCCGCCACCTGCCACTGGTGCCAGCAATGGCTTGCCGGGTGCCTCGCCACATTCCACTCGCACCTACCCGGCCAGCAGCCGACCACACTCGGCATCCCCGCTCCCCGCCCCTGTCCCTGTCCCTGTCTCTGTTTCGTGGTCTACGACGGGCCCCAGCGCCATGCCTTCGCGGAGCCAGACCCTGCCCTCAATGCTCGCCCACAATGGCCTCACGTACCAACCGCTTCCAGGGGCCCGCGACTTTGGGGTTGTCACTGCGTCGCAACGTGTGCTACTAACCGTGGCCCCACCAGACTCCATGACGGCCACCTTGCCGCCCGCCTCGGAGCCTGGCACAGGTGACCTTTCACCCGTTATTGACCTCCCGACTTCCTCTCGTCTGGCCACTAGCGACGCGTGTCCCGCGTACGAACTGCCTACACCATCTGTCGAGCCAACTGAACTATCTACGACATCTGTCGAGCCAACTGAACTGTCTCCGACCCCTGTCGAGCCAACTGAAGTGCCTACGACATCTGTGGAGCCAACTCAACTGCCTACAACATCTGTTGAGCCAACTGAGCTGCCTACGACGTCTGACCAGCCAACTGAACTGTCTATGACGTCTGTCAAGTCAACCGACCTAACTACAACCACTGTGGAGCCAACTGAAAGCATGGGAACAAGCACTGCCACCAGTCCACCAGCGTCGAATACCTCGACAGTGACTGAGACGACAACTGAACCCGTCTTTCCTGCACAGCCTCCCATGACGCCATTTCCCGTGGTCCGCGTATTCGGCACGGCGACTAACGAGTCGCAGCCGCTGCCTGCGGACGGCGTGTGTGACTACACCTTCTACGACGGCCTCTACGACACGGGCCCGTTTAACACGCTTTACAGCCCGCACTTTAGTGCACCAGTTGAGCACGTTCTCAGTCACGCGTCGCTTCACAGCGTCACTGAGTACGGCCTCTCTTTCGCCTACAGAAACGCATCACAAGTGGCGCAAGACCTCGAAATTCCAGAGGTGCTTTCCACGATTGAAGACCTCTGGGACCGAGCCATCCGCCATTACGGATTTCTTTCCATCGAGCGCTTACTTCTTCGTCCACTGCGCAACTCTCAGTGTCGCCCACCAGAGACCCACTGGTTCCCGATGGTCACTACACGTTGACAAACTGGACTGGCCAAAGGAACACTTTATGGACTGCCGTTCATGTACATAGCATTTGTCGCCCTCTTTCTTTTTTTCATATGCGTTCAAAGCGCGCAAAGCGCTAGGGGGGGGGGGAGCCCTGTAGTGCCATCATCACCATCATTATTTTTTCCATCACCGCGCCGCGTCTCTCGCGCAGCTGGCGCGAGCTCGAGCTGCGCGAGGATGAGAACGAGCTGACACGCCTGGCGTGGCGGACGCTGGTAGCCGACGTGGCTCCGCTTCAGGCCTAGAATAAAGTGGCGAGATCGGCACGGCCCCATCGGCCGCCTTCGACGACATCTCGCGTCTTCTCTTCTCTCGCCGCTACAGTATTAAGCTCTGCCAAATCTTAAATTCTCTGAAATTTGTTGTTTCTCTATTACAATTTGTTGAAGTGCAGTCCTAATAATATTATTTTCCAGTGAAATTGCTATGTGTTGTTGCAGATAATCCTGCTTCTGCAATATTTTATAATTTTTTCGTTATTTTTTATTTAGTCAGTTAATAAGATTTTCATGTTTCCCGCTCTATAATTGCCAAAGTGTACTTTTGGGAGAGCTGCAGCTAGTCATGTTGCTCCTTGGCTTTTTTTTTTCAGCCTCTCTCAACGTCTTCAGGAAAAAGGAAGAACCTATTATTTATTATTAGTCTCACTACTTCGAAATGTACGAGGAAAATATTTTGGGAGCCCAGCAAACGTACTTCAGATGTCGAGAATGTTTGAGCGCACTAACATGTATGCACACAATAACAAATGGTACTTCAATACAAAACACCTAGTTCGTAGGTGTTCGTACTACCACCTTAAAGCTTGTTGTAATAAGGCAAGCATATGTTTACGGGCTTAATGCCACTGATGGGCGTGCGTTCTTTTTAGTTGCCAGACGTGGTTTAAACTTTCGTAACCATATCGTGTCCAAAACAGGTTAAAATGACCGTTTGTGATGCCAAAACGGTCAATAAGTCAGTATTGAAATCACCAGCAGACAACAAGCAACAATCGATGCCAGAAGAAAATCACAACAACTGTTCATCAACAGAAAAGAAACTAGAATGATTGTTATTTGTTGTTCTAGAGCAAACTGAAAACATGTAGTCATTTGCAGGAGCTGTTATTACTTCTGATTGATCACAGCAAATACATCATTTTGAAAGGACCTCGCAGTTCTCGCGTTCTCTTAGCACCAGCATTACACCACCTTGCTGTTAGTTAGTTTGAATGTGATAGCGTTCAAGAGGTTGCTTTGCAGAAATTCCGATGTCAGCGTCAGTCTCAGTGTCGTTAGTTGTGACGAAAACTCATCATCGTGCCAGTGACCGAAAAATCAAGATGCAAATAAAATGAATTATTAAATTTTCTGGGTCCGAGTGAGGAACGAACCTAAGCTCTCTGTGTGGCGAGCAGATGTTCTACAAAAAAGCTCCAATACGTATTGCAACTCCTTTGTAAAGACCCCGCCGTAGTGGTCTAGAAGCTATGGTACTCGGCTGCTGACCCGCAGGTCGCGGGTTCGAATCCCGGCTGCGGCGGCTGCATTTTCGATGGAGGCAATAATGCTGTTGGCCCGTGTGTTCGAACTTGGGTGCACGTTAAAGAACCCCAGGAGGTCAAAATTTCTGAAACCCTCCACTACGGCGTCTCTCATATTGATATGGTGGTTTTGGGACGTCAAATCTCACATATCAATCAAATCGATCCTTTGAAAAGAAACGCTATATGAGTGCTATGTAGTGGAAGGTGTCTCCTTAGCGCATCTTGCATGGCACGGCAAAAGTGTACAATGGCGCCAGGCGTCAAAAGAAGTAAATTGCGCACCGAGCGGGTGTTCACCATTTGCAAAGCGCACAGACATATTCGATCATCAGCCGCAGAAGCATCAACAAAGTGAACAGCTGCGTAGGTTTGCGTGATGCCCCGTATGGACGCGTAGTTGGCCATTCGCTGATTAGCAGAAAGAATAATTATGGCGTAGGAGCACTAGACAATTGTGCTTGCAAAAGCATTGAGTGATACTTGGAAGTGGCCAATGTAACGTGCAGAGTCATTCGCTTCCCGACGGCAGGGCTGAGGCATGCACCGAGAACCGAAGCAGTTCACAAAGTGCTCCGCATGAGTCCGTATACGTGATCATGATCTGCTTTTGAAGGCGAAGCTCACACGGCCTCTAATTGCTGTTCGCATAGAATTACTAAAAAGATGACACTTTGGACAAATCGCTGTAATCCCTGCACCCGGAGTTTCTCAAAGACTTATGGCGTGAAACAGAAGCAGTAAACTATTGATGGCGACCAGTGGGACAAGCGAAGATTCATTTTTGCTCTCGTGGTGCGAAAGACAACCGTCAGATATTCATTCGTTGTTGAACCATGTGTGGTATAGCAAATGAAAGGAAAAGTACATGAGTATCTGTAAACTGAAATAACGCACTGTACTTTATTATCGACTCCTTTGAACTGTTAGTATTGAGAAAGGCAAACTAGAGCGGACACGTCCATAAGCGAGCCATGCAGCCCAATCAGACAGCAAGAGAATTAGGATAGGGCTTCACTCTTTATTGAAGTGCATTGGGACGCCGAGTGGTCACTAATGATAGTTCCCAAGTTTCGGCTTTAGTTTCATGCGTGTGCTGTTTGAAAGGGGCACTATGCCTTTTTTACACCCAAACCTGTTATGAGATCACAACTCGAGTCTCGCACAGCGCCATAGTGGTCCACCACCACCGCCGCCGCCAGTGTTCCTAACCACATCGCGTGAAATTAGCGAGAGAAAAAAACGTAGTACCAATGACACAGTGGGGCTCGAACCCGGGTACGCTGGGTACCAGCCCAGTATTCTACCACTGAGCCACGCCGGTGCTTTCTCTCTTTAAGGCATGGAAATAATGCAATCAAATGATGTGATATATAGTTATACAATCAATCGGTTCAAATGCATGCTCACGTGCACACATGCACAAGACACATTTCCATACAGTACAACGAACCTTCAAAAGTCTAGTAAACAAACACACATATCCGCAAGTCCAAGCCACTCCGGAACAGGGTCTAACGTCTCTACAACACTACGCACATTGGCTGCCTTTCTGCAGAAAACAGATTTGGTCGAGTGAGGTGGCTCAGCATGTTTGTCAATCATGCAGCTTCTTTATAAAAAATAAAGGTCCAATAACATAATTACATCGTATGGAGCATTATCGTTAAGAGTTTTCTTGAATGGTAGGAACCTAACACCATGAGCTGTAATATGGAACTCTTGTTGGATGGTTCTCTTAAGAATGTACCAGAAATCACACGCATCACAGCAATGAATAAAACAATGCTCTATTATTTCAGGCCCGTCGCACAGTCTGCAATTTAGTGACCAGGGCACGTATATACATGAAGCCACGTCTTTACAGGTAATGTGGAGGTGTGATGCTTAAAGAAAAACGTTTTCGCTGCTGGCGATATACATTTCATGCACACGGTAGAACACATCCTGACCAGTTCGAGATAAATATGGCTGTCGGTAAACAGGTTCAAGGAAAAGGGTGATGAAAAGGGTGGAAGGGAATTTCGTTCTCTCTACAGTGTATAGGTATTCTAAAGTGAATCTGGCTTTCGAAAACTGCATGGCCCGGACAATCTCTTTTAAGAAAACCCACAATTACGCGTTTTCAGCCACTCTTGTTGTGACAAAAAGAAAAGGGAGGTGGTAAGCAAGTCGATTCAGGATAACAGTAAAAATAAACGGGTGACAAACCTCCTTAAGCTAAAATAATTGCATCACCAGTTGTCGTACAAACAAATGCACAAGACTAAGCCAATTCTTCTCAAGCGGAAGAAAAAGGTTGTCTCTTTTGCATGGCTTTCCATAAAAAATTCCAAATGAAGCAGGCAATTATCAAGTGAAACGCCTGAATATGTATGCGAGAGCAATGCAATACTGGTAGAACGTAGACAAGCTTTGATCCAAGAAAGATCTTGCATGCAATAGCTCTCAAAAAAACAGAAAGATACCACCCTTGCCGAGTTGACACCTTTCTACGGATGGTGGTTATGGTAGACGTCCAATGACGGCCACTACGGCGGTTATCAAGAGGCACACTATGATAATGAACTGGAGCATCATCCCAACGAATATTTGCAAAGACTGAGAGAGTTAGTTTTCACGTGCCCAGCCTAAATCCTTTGGTTTCATCAAAATTTATTTTATCTCCGGAAATTTCACAAAAACGCATAGTAGTGTTTACTGCTTCCGGAACACTCGGTTTATTCACGCAGAAGAAGGCAATGTCATCTGCGTAGGCTAGTACTTTAATTTCCTTGGCTTTATATCTACATCTTCTAATACCTGAATTAAGCAGTACACTCAAACAAAGTGGTTCTAAGTATACTTCAAAAAGTAAAGGCGAAAGCAGACACCCCTTACACACTGATGAATTTACATCATTTATACCTGAAAGCGTGCGATTCACAATTAATCGTGTTGTGCCCTTTTTATAACATAGTGATATGCCATTCTACAGTACATCTTTTAACTGGAGATGTCTGAGCAGTCGAAACAAGAAGTCATGTCACACCTCATCAAAGGCCTTATCAAGGTCAACTTGAAGAGCTACCTGATTCATGCTATTGTCAATGCATTGAAGGACTGATCGCGCTACATAGATATTTGTCTGTATAGAGCAGCATCTTATTCCACATATTTGATGGGTGCCTAAAATTTAATTTATCACCGTTTTCAGCCTGTTCATGAGGATTTTCGCAAGTATATTGTAATCAACGTTACATAAAAAAATAGGCCTATATTCAGTTACTCTTTTTAAAACATCACTGTCGATACTTTTCGGGATAAAAGTAGTGTGGCTCTGATAAAATAAAGACGGAAGTTTCCCAAGTTCAAAGGCTTCTTTAAAAAGTGCCTCGAGGAATGGAATGAGGAGTTCTTGACGGTTATGTAAAATTCCGCACTAAGGCAATCTGGGCCTGGAGTTTTGTTTCTTTGCAAAGTTCTGATTGAAACTTTAATTTCTTCCTCAGGTAATGATCCATCAATAGTGATCCGATTATTTTCCTGTAAACATGGCATTAATGCAATGAATCGTTCACCTTTTTTTTTTCATAGTCACCCGTAACCTCCGCCATGGTGAACAGGCTTTTGTAGTGATTATCAAATGCGGCTGTTGTTAGCTCTGTGTCTGTGCAAATGGAGTCATTTGACTCAATATGCAGTATCCGCTTGGAGAGTGCGTATCGCTTTTCATCCCCAAGAGCTCTTTTTGTAGGCTCATATTCAGTGAAACTAATAATACGAGAACGAATCATTGCTCCTCTGTATGCTTCTGTCTCATAATTCTGTATTTGGGCTCGCAATATATTTATTTCATACACGTACATCCCCGGCTATTGGCTTTCAAAAGCATGAAGCCTATTAATTAAATCGTAAAGATAACGTTTTACATCTTTTTTTTTCTTTGTGCTAGCTCACAAGACACGCTAATCACTTCGTTTTTAGCTTTTTATTTGAACGTTTCCCATTGAACAGAAATTGGCAGCTGTCGATATTGGGTTACATCAAGAAGCAATTCTTTGACTATTCTAGCAAAACATTCCTCTTGCAAGAGCTGTACGTTCAGATTCCATGATTCCCGATGCGATAGAATCTTGAAACATTTTCTAGGACCCCATGTAACTGACACTAAACAATGATCTGTGAAAAATATAGGCTTTATATAATAACTATGAACGTGCGACCATAGGACTATAGAGACAAACACGACCGAGTCGAGCATGCATGAGAGACGCTCTGAAAGTGCGTAAACCTCAATTAGGCAGGCACATGCTCTCCCACACCTATCAGATTATGGTCATTCATTAACTGTTTGAATAAAGCGGCACTGACATCGTAACAACTTCTTAAATAAGAGTAATCCCTAGAGTCACCAACACAAGTGAAATGCTCTATCACAATCAAATATCTGTCAGTGTTTAGCAACGAAGCTGAGGGCAGGGAGAAAGTATTTCTTTCATTACCTTTTGAGGGAGCATAGACGCAAACAAATCTCCGATTTTCAGAAATAAAAAAACATGTCACATCAAATAAGATGGCCATCTCCATCAATATGCAGCTACACGAAAGAGTGACCCAGCTGCTTTCTAACTAATAAGAAGCATCCAGCGGGAGCACCATGTGCGTTGCTACTGTGCAGATGGTAATCTGGAAAAGTTTCCAGTGCAGAGCTGACATCTCGATCTAACGAAATCTTTGTTTCTTGCACTGCAAAAAACATCAACGTCATGTTGCCTAAGCACATGGTCTAACTGCCGCTGACGCCTTACATTTCTTAAGCCACGTACACCCTGTGTCGCTACACATAGTGGGAAGGTAAGTGAAGTAGCCATTCTTCTTACTTAAAGTTTGGTTGATCTCCTTTTGCTACAGGCAAACTTGTGGCTTTACCTCCCTTGCACTTATTTGTGGCACCTTCCTGAGTACGCTGAACCAGGCGGCGCGTTCATCCACCACTTCCGAAAGACACCACACTTTGTCCACATAGAGACGCGTGTCCTGCTTCATTCGATGCCACCGCTCTCTTTTCGTCACTCTCCAGTACAGGGCTTTTCTTTGCCTGGTAACTATTCATTGCATCGTTTGCATCTTCTTCATCACAAAGCCTTTTCCTGGGGCTTTTACGAGTCCCGTTGAATGACAGTGTCTTCTTCCTAGGTGTCGTCATTTGTGCTTTTGGCAGCGCCATTGTGACTGTTTGGCGGGGTCTCCATAACCAAGTGTTCATTTTCTTTGATGCCACCCATCCGGACGCATCGAAGACCTCTGTGACGTCTATTAGATGGTCGAGATGAAGTTCTTCTGTGCTAGAGTGCCCTGAACGCAGCTTGCCTGCGTTGGTTGACACCCAAGCATCCGACAGATGAACGAAGCGATGGCACTGTAAGTACCTCGGTGTTTTGCACTGCCGACAAACGTGTCCCATTCGCTTGCAACGAAGACAGAGCGGAGGCCTGCCAGGAATAAGCACTAGACACTGGTGACAAAGGATGGTCATAATGTGTGGTATTGAGCTGGCAGTGACGCCATCCTTGAGCTCTAAGGCCACAGCCTGGTTTGTTGCCATCCATTGCTCCATACCAGCACATCTCCATGTCTCTCTCTCTATGGACTTCATGAGACCAATAGCTTGAAAAGTCTCTTCTAGACACTGTTACGTATTCGGCGGCTGGACGACAGCCGGCCCAGGAAAGAGACGACTCAAGCAGTGCCAGGAAGACAATCCCAGTTTATTCACCTTGCGGCGCGTTTTTAAGCGCTACGCAGCCAATCGCAGGTTGGCATGAAAGAAAAGAAAACAGCAAGATAACAGCAATCGGGCAATGTTATCAGAAAGCCCCGACGTAGAAAGAGGGCGAGCACTGCAAACGTTACAACACCTAGTTTTCAAGTGAGGTGGAAGCCATAGAAGCTCTAGCTTAATATTTTTGGTTTCCGGATCTATCACCATGTATTTACGCCCTTTCACACGAAGCTGGCCACGGGTAACAAGTTCCTGCTTCGCAATTCTGCTTGCACAGGTAACCATTCATACGTGGCTCATTTGATACGGTCCTACACCTACTACGTCTGCATTAGTCAGTACTTTAAGCACAGCGTCACAAAAATCTGGGGTTCGGTATGGTCTACCACCCAAGTCTACATGGAAGAAAACTGAGTTCAAAACGTCTTTACCGGTTGGTAGACGCAGAAGGACAACCTTATAGCTTACGTCTTAATCAGAAAACGGGGTCGATAATCCTTGGCTTTTGGCCTATATGCTGTTCCCAGCAGAGAGCATTTTCGAACACAACCGTTCTATATGGCTTCTTCTTCTTGTTGTTGGCGAACTTGCCTTAGGCAGGCTTGATGTCGGGAAAGCAATCGCGTTAATACGACTTATAAAGCGTTTTAAAACAGTGCAAGCACAAGCACTTATCGCACAATGTGAATAGCCTAACGAGTGGGCCGTCCAATACTTGTTTTCGTTCAGCTATTAAATGTGGTGCATACCCACTTCAGGCATAATTCCTCTTCGTCGTCAGCCACTGCATGAACAATTGGCACAATATCCTCGCAATGGTTTCTCAGAAGAATGGCGAAAAATAGCATAGCGTATGCTGGCCTGCTACTCTAAAATTTTTATTATTAATGTCGTAGTGTACACCAAGCAAGTGTACTTGCAGAAGTCACCCAATGCGTGTTTAGAAAAGGCTCTGAAAGGCCGCTCTTCTAGCTTTCGCTGTTACGGTGCTGCGCCTTTTGCGCAGGCCTGGTGTTTGTTTTTTAATATGTACAGCTGGTGTCTGAGTAACATTTCTTAATGGTCCAAGTTAGAATATTTTTATCACATCAATACACAGGATTGTGAAAATTATTCGTTAGCCGTTATTTCAGCTGCCCTCTAGGCAAGGCGCCATTCCGAAAACCAGACAAGAAGCAAGGGAGAAAGAACCTGAAAGTCAATATTTAATGAATGCAATCAGCCTTCTTGCGCTGTAGTCACGGCAAAGTCCAGAGCAGTTGTTGCCCCGAGAAGTTCCACTGGCCTGCACCAGCTGAAAAGAAAATTGAAAAACTGTGTCATCTCAACATTTTAGTCATATGCAAAAACTACGCCACAAAAACGGCCACAACCATTCAGCGCGTGGAATTAGCAACAATCAAAACTTTTCCTTTTACGAAAATTTGACTGTGACAATTTCTCTATGCTGTCATGGTATGAAGCGTCACGTTAGACGACCTTATTTTATGCGCCTTCAAACCCACTGGACCGTATATCTAAGTTCCGGCATCCGCGACAGAATTACACGTATAGTCTTAACCAGCACGTTATCTCACATTAAAACTTTTTAAGACAGCTTGAAATAAAGTCCCGGGGCAAAACCCTTTTCGATTATCCTAAAACAAAATTTCTTTGAGGCACGTCGCACGTATCTGCGCACTTCTAACTGACTTGCGGGGTTTAACGTCTCAAAACCGTCATATGAATATGAGAGATGGACGGCTCCAGAAATTTCGATCACCTGGGGTTCTTTGACGTGCAACCAAATCTGAGCACATGGGCCTACAGCATTTCCGCCTCCATTAGAAATGTAGCCGCTGCAGCCAGGATTCGATCCGCGACTTGCGGGTCAGCAGCTGAGTACCTTAGCCACTAGGCCACCGCGGCGGGGCTCTCCATGCTTCTGTAAGTTATCTTGCGCCAGACGTAACGCGGGCGACACGCACTATCACTTGATCACTTCAAACACTCGTTCGTTTTATTTTCAACACAATAAACATTTGTCAACTGATAACGCGAGTGCCAGAAAATGCAAATCTGGGGAATGAGAAAATCGTCATGAACCTTTGTAAGTTTACCAGGCCCCGGAAGCTCATCGCTAGTTTTCGTTTCAAGGAACATGCACGCTCGTAGCGGTTGTCGGGCATCCTAAGATCCAGTTGAACGGAGTGACTCCACGTGAGGTTGGTGTGAATGTTCGTACTTATTGACTTTCACAAGTTCTTACAAATAAAAAAATGATACCCCTCTAAATAATTCCTCCTTTTTGTATATGTCTTTTCTTATTTGGTATTTTGTGAATTTTTAAATCAGGTGAAGTGCGGGAAGTGATTGACTTGTGTTCGTAGCGCTTACCTCCGCTCCTTTTCACCCCATGCTCAGTGATATTAGAAGTTGAATCATGCTCAGTTATCTCACTCAATTGGCGTGTCAACAACGGGAAAGGTAAATACAGCAAGTTTTGGTGGGCATAGAACGGAAACCGCAGCGAGCAACACCGAACAAGTCAACCATGCATTCGTTGAAGAAAGCTTAGTCGGGCCACGCATGTTTTCCGCGGCTCTGCGGTGTGCTAACCCGAAGATTTCTAGTTCCGTGAAGGTTTATCAGCGTTTCCTAAAGGCAACGGGGGAGCACAAGAATTTAGTCCCGTTCATTATTTGAGCACGTATATTTCGCGTGAGTTATATATGAGTAAACGCAGTTCTCTGGAAGCCTGGCTAAACTCACAGAAGTGCAGTGTCGCTTGACTATTTGGTGAAAATGGCAGCCAAACTCTTCTTGGGAAAATGCGTTTATTGAAAGGCTTGAATTCGGCTTGGCTATGCTACACATTTTTAACTTCTATTACATTTGTTGTGTAGTTCAAATGATGCCAAGTACTTATAGGTTGCTTCCTGCTCATGAAATTGTTTTAGCCGTGGTTGAAAACTTTTTAGTCGTCATTCCTAATATAGTGTCACTCAAGTAACCGTTATATACTCAATGCTTTTAAAAATTATTACAGAAAATGTCGATGCAGACAACGTTTTGACAAGTGAATTTTTCTTCGTCAAGGCAACGCTGTTGCCCTGATGAAGACAAGTCAACTTGCCGAAACACTGTTTTCAGCGGCGTTCTTCACCTAAAAACTTCTGATCAGTTCAAGCCTCACCATGTCTCTGAACTTAAGTCTCGTTTGGTACTCAAGGTCTGCAAGAAAACTCTGCGCGCCGTCATAACAAACGGTAATTGAGTCAAATACGACGTGTCCTACTCGTGATTGTTGATAGTTCTCGCATTGGTTCGGATACTCTGGGTTTGACGTTCGCTCATTATGTTGATAATTCAGTTGTAAGTTAAGGCTGCTTTTATAGACTGACACTTTCACACTACGTGTATGTCAGTATTGTATACAATACGTGCAATAAAAAGTTTATTTTATTTGTGCCGATCGAGTTTCGTCTTATTAAGCAAACAGTCAAACTAACTTTTGCCTCTTCGAAAAACGCGAAGAAAATTTTTGAAAAAAAGGTAAACGAAATTTTAGAA
This sequence comes from Rhipicephalus annulatus, assembly GCA_013436015.1. Lineage (NCBI taxonomy): Eukaryota > Metazoa > Arthropoda > Arachnida > Ixodida > Ixodidae > Rhipicephalus > Rhipicephalus annulatus. The sequence continues at coordinate 51,827 of WOVY01006664.1, forward strand.
ATGGCCGCATCGCCCAAACAGCCAGTGGACCTGAAAGAAGCCAGCGCATTCCGCTTGCATGTGAAGTGGGAAAGGAGGGCTTCCGTGGCAACCCTCCTCCTCTCAATTTTTTGCCCTTTACCTCTAATAATAGACGTCACCAGCGATTTCATGAAAGAAATTTTCTGTTCGTAATTTATTTCTACTAGCACATGTCCGGCAAGCGCCAGTAGTAAAAGCGGCACTGCCACTGCCGAGAGCGAATACATGGGAGGTATTGTGAGTTTCGCACTCCTTCAGTTAACGTCGAAGCTCTTGATTCCAGCGCAGTTAAAACATCCAACGTATCTATAATTAAACCTAACTAGGCATTTACCATGCAGTACATCGAGAGACAAAAAAGTGCTGCTGCTTATTATGATGAAGGTTGTGGTGTTGATAATAATGGACTATATGTATGGCTCCCGCACACTTTGGTGTGAGGGTTCGCACCTTCCCATCGTCATATATGCAGCAGAACACACCATATTACCTTGCTGAAAAATGCCACTGTCTTACAAAATACCACTCAACACCCCAACTTCTCGTATTGGATAAGCAAGAACAGATGCCTCCCGAATACAGATGATAGCGGCCCTATTTCATTCAGTGCCTTCGCTGATTTGGCAATGACGTCATACCGCCGGTGTCGCGTGGTTACGGAATGTCCTCTCGTGGATTTTCGACTTACTGGGCAAGAAAATATTTTTGCACGTGGAGGAACAAATTTTCAAAAATGCACGAGTTATATATTTATGTTGCACACCTCCTTTTTGCTGTTGTTCTTTCTTGCTCCACTTTCGCCACCTGAACGTAGCTTATGACAGCTGATGTTCTTCGATAACAAGGTGCCTCTCATTTGATGCGAAGATCTCGAAGGCTCTTGGGCGAGGCCGTGGCGGGGAGAGCTCGATTTGCTTATCGCTTAGTGTCCACTCTTGGCCAGTTTCCCTTTCTCTTTGCTGTTAGCGGGGTCATGATATGGTCACCGAACAATATATGGTTTCAGGGGAAAATATAAGGGGCTATTTCAACTATACACATGTGAAAAATGTACTCTAATTAAAAGAATGCTTCAGTGCAAAATAAGCTCTAAAAGTCATCGGCTATAAACCCGGCTACTGCAAGGTGATCGCTCTTTTGCCATGGCGTATGTGACGTCGTGTGCTGGGGTGCTAGGGTGCTATGCTGGATCGCCCGAGTTTTGCCAAACTCGGCATCTTTCCGAGCTCTGGCGACACCCCCTTAAGAACAAGCCAACAGTACGAAAAAGTCAAATCTACTCCTCAGCGTCCTGCTTTCATTGGTTACGATATAGCCAGTCATCGAGCCAAGGACGGCTCACTAAGTTGGGCGATGTTTCCAAACCAGAGTCATCTTCTTTCATTTCTTTGTCGTTCCACTGAGTGCAGAAGTGCACCCATGCAATAAAACTGTCAAAAACGTTTTGTGATGATATTTTAGAGACACGTAGTGTTTTAATTTATTTTGAAGCTTTTATTGCCTGCACTAATTTTGTTTTAGAATAATTAACACGGTGGCCTCTGAGATGAGTACCGGCCAAACATCTTACAACATCGCGATCGCAGCTAAACGCGAGGCCACGTGTTAATCATCATGGTCAGCCTGTACACTCTAGTGCGCTGCTCGGCTGGTGCGCGTCGTCTTTGTTGTCATCGCCCGCTAGCACGCAAGCACGTGCTGCCGATTAATCAGCTATTAGAGGTGAAGCCCCTAAAGCCGCGTGTCTGTCCCTCTTAGCTCGTGGGACGTGACCGCCTAATTAAAGATGTCATCACACCCAAACTTTTACCTTAATCTGTGCTGTGTGGGTTGATCTTCTACGTTCACAGACAAGCTGGTGAAATTTCAGTGCATTCGGTTGTGCCGGTAGTTTATAATCAAATAGTTTTATAAACAAGTGAGCGGCCTATTGGTCGGACCACACTGGCGCGCTCGCTAGCCGTGACGTAACGAACCGCTTTCTGCGCGAGCTTCTAATATAGTAATATAATATTATAATATAGTATTATAATAATTTTTAATATAGTGATTGCAACGGCTGCATCTATGAGTGGCGAGAAAGCAAGTGTAGGCATTTGTTCTCTCTTCTTATTCTGGTCCTTTTCATTACGCCTCCCGCCCCGCCGCGGTGGTCTAGTGGCTAAGGTACTCGGCTGCTGACCCGCATGTCGCGGGATCAAATCCCGGCTGCGGCGGCTGCATTTCCGATGGAGGCGGAAATGTCGTAGGCCCGTGTGCTCAGATTTGGGTGCGCGCTAAAGAACCCCAGGTGGTCGAAATTTCCGGAGCCCTCCACTACGGCGTCTCTCATAATCATATGGTGGTTTTGGGACGTTAAACCCCACAAATCAATCAATCATTACGCCTCCCAGATTATTACAAATAGTTGAAGCGGAATTAACGCCCGTTATACTAGCTCTGCGTAAACTTCCTGCGACTCATTCGACAGCTCTGATAGCGAGTGACTTGTATTCCGTGTGTTCATTTTTATCAGCGTCATCACCATCAGCAGTAATAGAAATTCCTAAATCATTAATCCCAGCAAACATTCGTCTAGTGCGAATGATATGGGTGCCAGGCCACCGTAGTATACTTATAAATGAGATGGCTGATTCACTCGCGCGAGCATCCCTTGATCTTCCGATTGTGCCAATCATGCCTCTTACAGCTTATGTACCAGCAGCGAGGTTCGGAAAACTTTCCCTTCTTGAAGACTCATCAAAAATTACGATACCGAATCCAAATTTCTCGAACCTGCACTTCACATGGAATAATAAATGGTGTCTCACGCGTGAATTAGAAGTGTCAATAACAAAATTACGTTTCCGTGTGCCACCTTTTAATTTATACCTAAACAGGTCTGGTCTGGTGCCATCCATTCTGTGCTCAAGCTGCAATGAACCCGAAAATATCGACCATTTTCTTCTCACATGTCACTGTTTCAAAAATCAAAGAAAAAACTGTTTAGAAATTTTATTCAAAAACCTAGGAATATCACTTACTACTCCTAATACTTTGTCCTTTGGAGCTGCTGCATTTGGACTCAGCGACAAGAACATCTGCGGGGCTCTCTGCGAATTCCTATGTAACACAAGAACCTTGCTGCGCCATTGATCAGCTCTCAATTTTTACTAGCTAATCTAACATTTGATATTTAACTATTACACTGTAATGACTCAACCATCAGAAGAATATCATATAACCATTACAAATCAGTTATTCAAAATTTGTGGGATTTCTTTTCTCTACGTTTTTTTTCACACTGCGCAAAATTAATCCTGCCGAGTCAAAACAAAGTAATCCTATTTCCCTAGCCTGGATAATCTTAAGGCTTTGACTCACATCAACCGACGGCTTCTTGGCCAATCCCTCTTATTGCGTAAGAGCCAAAAAAATGATAAAGCAAGCTAGCAAGCTTCTGCATGGTGTGCAGTATCGAGGGCGTTCGTGTTTCATGGTCAGCTGCGCTTGCTATAGAGTTGTTTCAGCGTTGTGCAATGTGCCACTGGAACTAAATTACTTGCAGTAGTTGAAACAATGCCACCGCGTCGCCCATGCTGCGCTGCGGGGTGTCAGAGCATACAGAGCAGGGAGAGTACTGTGTCCTTCTAGTTCTCTAAAGAGCCCGACAAACGCAAGGCTTGGAAGATAAACGTTTGCACGAAGGGCTGGTGCGCAAGTGGCGCATCTGTTTTATGCTCGGCGCACTTCATGGCAGACAGCTACAATAATGGTCAGCGTATTCTCGGTGAGTTCGGTACACCAGTGAAAAAGCCGATTGTGGCCGGACACTGTGCCGACCGTGTTTTCGCACCGTCCCGTCCTCTAAGCTAAGCGTCTCCTAATCTTTAAGCTCGCTTGGAAACCTGGCACGCTTGAAATAAAGCTACTTACTTTAGTGGAAGGCCGTCAGCAACGTCTACCACAACACCGAGGTTGTTGGCGTTTGGGTTTGCCCCGCCTTCGCCGCTTTCTTTGTCGTTCGAGCTGATGGCTATGTTCTCAAAATCAAAATGCGCAGCGTACACGGCACCATCACCGCTTCTGCTGCTCGATGAATCATTGCCCGAATCTTGAGCTTACGATGGTGCCGATGACGTAGAGATGGCACCGGTACGACTACGCAACTTTTTCGACACGTTTGGATCACGCGACAAGCGACACTCGCCACACAGTGAATACCCTGACCACGTGCCGAAGGGGCCGTTCGGTAGCAGACGACGGCACTGCTCCCAACGGTTTGTGACGTCACGCACGCCACGGCAAATGGCAGTCGCCGGCGGTGGGCGGAGTTTACAGCCGAAGACTTCTACGGCGTATTTTGGGCTGAAATAATCTTTCACAATCCAGTTTTCACACGGGCTATATCGAAAAAGCGTCCACCATACGACTGGTGGATTCCACCATCCACCATTTTGGTGGATTATGGTGCTGAAAATGTTGGTGGCACTTGGTGTATGGTGGCGTATGGTGGAGCGGATGGTGGAAGGCGCGCTCCAGCCGGCAATGCTGGAGCGCGAAGCAGCGTATGAACCACCGTGACGAGCTGCCACTAATGAAGTTATAAAAATAAATGTATAAACAACCCGTAAAATGTATTGTGGGCAGTTAGTATACGCATCCTCTTCACCGGTACATTATCATCATTATCATGTGTGGCTCATGCATCCTCATCGTTGTCACGTAGCATCATCATCTTGGCTCATTCATCGTAGCTGTCGGCTACCGGTTCTTCGAGCCTAATAGAAGGTAATCCAAACCAAGACTTCATACGTGGTGGAGCGTGCTGTTAGATCCGTCGCCGTCCTCTCGACCACTCTACCCCCTGGATCTACGTTCAGGTCGCCGCTTGGGCCAGGTGTCCGGAAATATGTCGCACCAAGATGAGGCCAGTGCTGCCGCCGTTCCCACTCCACCACCGCGTGCCGCGCCTTCTCACGTCATCAACATCCTCCAGCGTGAGCCCCATCCCTTCGTTGGTATGCGCGGTGAAGATGTGGAGAAATGGCTGGATGATTTTGAACGTGTGGGCGCTGCTAACCGGTGGGATAACACCTACAAACTCGCTAACGTGTCATTCTACCTCACGGGTGTCGCGAAGACGTGGTTCCTTAACCACTTTATCGACATCCCCGACTGGTCAGCCTTCAAAGATGAGCTTCGCCGTGTCTTTCGCACACCGGCTGTTCGTTCGGCTCTCGCAAAGAAAGCTCTCGCGACTCAGAAACAGCACATCGGAGAGTCGTATACATCCTACATCGAGGATGTTCTTTCACTTTGCCGCCGGGTTGACACACCAATGACAGAATCAGACAAGGTGCGCCAGCTTCTTAAGGGAATTGCACCCGTCGCATTCAATGCCCTTGCAATCCAGAATCCGGCTACCGTTGCTGACGTTGTGACAACCTGTCAGCGCCTCGAAGAACTTGAGTCTATGCGCCTACAACCAGACAGTCACGCGGCCCGTATTACGACTGATCCAAACCTGCGAGACATGATAAGGGCGATTATACGCGAAGAATTAGAATCAATGGGATTCACACTACCTTCAGTGTGTCCCATCCAGTCTTCTTCAACGTCATTGCGGGATGTCATCAGGGAAGAGCTCACGTCCATGACCCACATGGCCAACCTGCAGCCCACTGTCTCTCATACTCTCCCATCGTTTCCGCACACCGCCGCCGCGCCACCAGGCACCGTCAGCTCGACGTCCCCGCCACGAACGTACGCGTCGGTTGCTGCCGCACCTCCCACAAGCTTTCCCACGAGCTTTTCATCACCACCGCCTGAGCCGTCATCTGTCCCTCTGACTGCTCTCTCTCCCGGTGCAATTACCACAAGCTACTACCCTCCTCATCGATCAACTCGGCCTACGTGCTATTATTGCGGCTATCGTGGTCACATTTCACGCTTTTGCCGCAAGCGCCAGCAAGACGAGCGCCGAGGGTATGACATACGCGAACGGGACTATACCGCAGGAGCTTTGTACCAGGGCCGCCGTTATTCGTCACCGCCGCGTCGGTCTCCATATCCTCCAGCATCGGGTGAACTTCGCAGTAGTCACCGATCAACCCGACGCCATTCACCGTCGCCTTACCGTCGCTCCTCTTCTCCTCTTCAGCCTGCTTCCCTTACTTCTGATCGGCGTCCGGAAAACTAAGCGATGCATATTTGCAAGATGTTTCAGCGCGCGAACAAAGGAAAAAGGACAGGGTTCACGCGCCTTTGTTCTTTGTTCTTTGTTTGTTCTTTGTTCGCGTGCTGAAACATCTTGCAAATATGACTACGCACCAACTAGCCCAAGCTTCCACTTTTGTAAGCGATGCAGTTTTTGGAGGACAAACTGAATTCCAACACAGGACTTCAATTCCTCCAGCGCGCTCCTACAATTTGATTGCGGTCACAGTTGAGGGGGTGGACGTTCATGCTTTGGTGGACACTGGGGCTGCGTTTTCTGTTATTCGTGCTGATTTGTGTGCCCGTCTTCGAAAAGTCACGACGCCTTATGATGTACTGACACTGGTTACAGCCCAGGGAACAATGATTCGCCCTTCCGCTCTCTGTACTGCCCGTGTACTAATCAACGAAATTCTTCATCATATGGAATTTGCTGTGCTATCCCAGTGCTCCCATGAACTCATTTTAGGCTGGGACTTCCTTTCCTCTGCTTCTGCGGCTATTTGCTGTGCACAACACGTCGTCCATCTTACTGACACGGACCACTTGCTCAACGACGAAACCTACAGGCCACTTCGACTCATCGCTGCTGTAGACATCGAGTTACTGCCAAACGAACATCAATTAGTTACAGTTTTGTCCAACAACGTCGACTCTGGTGACATTTTGGTCGCTCCGTCACCGCGTTGCCTTAATAAAGGCATAGCTCTCACATCAGGTGTGGCTCGCTTCAACAATGGATCATCTGTCCTCGCTGCTACCAACACCACACAAGATGAAATTTTACTGCCACGGGGCACTACTGTCGCCTGCGTTGCCGATCTGCAGCCTGTGTGCGTTGTGCCTCTTACCCCTTTCTCCTCTAAAGGCCATCCTGCAGATCATGCTGCTTCCTCGGCCTTTACAGCAGCCATCAACAAAGACTTGACAGACTCACAGAAGCAGCAGCTGCTTGATTTGTTGGAAAAGCATGCAAACTCCTTTGTCGTTCATTCATCCACCCTGGGCCAGACAACCGCTACAGCACATCGTATTCAGACCGACGGAACATCCATTGTGCACCGCCGTCCATACCGCGTCTCTCTAGCCGAACGAAAACTCATTGAAGAAAACGTAGACGATATGCTCCAACGGGAGATAATCCGACCCTCAACCAGTCCTTGGTCATCGCCCATCATTCTGGTGCATAAAAAAGGCGGTTCCGTACGATCTTGTGTCGATTACCGAGAACTCAATAAGATCACTAGGAAGGACGTATACCCCATGCCACGCATCGACGACGCCCTAGATTCCTTACAGGGTGCTGAATACTTTTCGAGCCTCGACTTGCGTTCCGGCTATTGGCATATCCCCATGCACAAAGATGATAAAGAAAAAACTGCGTTTTCGACCCCGGACGGCCTATACGAATTCAATGTTATGCCGTTCAGTGTATGCAATGTGCCTGCAACTTTTGAGCGCATGATTGACACCGTGCTGCGTGGCCTTAAATGGAAGATTTGCCAATGTTACCTCTATGACATTGTTGTCTTTTCATCGACGTTTCCTCAACATCTGCAACGCTTGGACGAGGTCCTGACTTGTATTGCGGGCGCTGGTCTTCAAATTAACACCAAAAAGTGCCATTTTGCCAGTAGATCTATCAAGGTACTCGGTCTTGTTGTGAGCAACGATGGAATTCGTCCAGACCCTGATAAAACTGCTGCAGTGATTCGCTTCCCTCGCCCTGACAAACCGAAAGATTTGCGAAGTTTCCTTGGTCTCGCCTCTTACTTTCGGCGATTCATACAAAACTTTGCCTCCATAGCCGCATCACTTCATAAGCTACTTGCTTCCGGTATGCCCGTTCAGTGGTCTCAGGAATTGAATCGGCTTTCGACAGGTTGAAGAGTGCCCTGACGACCGACCCTGTACTTTCTCATTTTCACGATAATGCACTGACCTTCCTGCACACAGACGCTAGCGGCCGCGGTTTATGAGCCCTGCTCCTGCAACGTGACAACTCTTCACGAGAGCGCGTCGTTGCATACGCCAGCCGCATCCTCTCCGCAGCCGAGAGGAACTACACGATCACCGAGCAGGAGTGCCTCGCCATCGTTTGGTCAGTACAGAAATTTCGTTCATATCTGCATGGCTGCCATTTCACCATGTGACCAACCACCATGCTTTATGTTGGCTTTCGACACCCAAGAACTTGTCGGGACGCCTCGGACGCTGGATTCTACGCCTCCAAGAATATGATTTTGAGATCGTATACAAGTGTGGCAGGAAGCATAGTGACGCCGACGCTCTTTTTCGCTGCCCACTACCAGCGACTCCACTCGGGGTTTCAACAATCAGTTTGCACAACACGCCCTGGAGTCCACGTCTACGGCGGTTTCCTCTCTCGCCTCTATGGACCAGCTGCCTTCGGATGACCCCCACGATTTTCCTTCTCGACAGTTGGCTGACCCATACTGACGACGTACTATAGGCTACCTCACTGGCAGTTTCCGTCCACCTAATGCAAGGCTCCGTCGCCAACTATCGCAATTTAAGCTGGACTACTCGGTGCTGTACCGCAAAATTTACCATCCTGACGGTCAGCGCTGGGTTCCCGTTCTACCCCTATCGCTTCGGTCCGAAGTCCTCAGAGCGCTTCATCACCATCCGACTGCTGGTCACCTTGGTTACCATAAAACCTATGATTGCCTTCGAAGTCGGTTTTATTGGCCAGGCATTGCCACTAGTGTAGCTCTGTACGTTGGGTCCTGCACTACCTGCCAATGTAGAAAACTACCAACATCTGCTCCCGCCGGTACACTACAGCCTCTTCCGTGCCCAGCCACACCATTCGAAGTTGTAGGCGTCGATCTTTATGGCCCCCTCCCCGTCAGTGCTGCTGGAAACCGGTAGATAGTAACAGCCGTTGACCATTTGACGCGCTACGCCTAGACGGCATCCGTTACTACTGATTCAACTTCTGAAATTGCCGATTTCATCCTCTGAGCCATTATACTGCGTCATTGTGCTCCACGTGTGTTGCTCAGTGACCGGGGATAGGCCTTCCTTTCACAACCAGTGAACGAACTTCTTCACGCCTCCGGCACAACTCACAAGACTGCCTCTAGTTATCATCCCCAGACTAACGGCCTCACTGAGCGATTCCACCACACTCTTGCTGACATGATCGTCACCTATATTCAACCAGACAACAAAAACTGGGACGTAGTTCTACCATTCGTCACTTTCGCCTACAATACGGCCATTCAGCAGACAACCGGCTACTCGCCATTTTACCTCGTTTGTCGACGCTCCCCTACTTCTTTCCTGGACGCTCTTTCTTTACCTGCCAAGCGAATTCATCTCCATCCTCTTCAGAGGAATACGTTTCACGACTCGCACAGTGCTGCCAACGTGCTCGTATAAACACTGAAGCCCGACAGCAAGACAGAAAGCTAGTTTATGATGAATCGCATCGTGCTGTATCCTTCCAACCTGGAGACGAAGTGCTCCTTTTGACGTCTGTTCGCACACCTGGTTTGTGTGACAAATTTCAGCCTCGGTTTATCAGGCTGTACACAGTTCTTGAAGAGACTTCACCACTGAATTATCGCGTGACGCCACTTGTAGCCCCAGCAGATCGCCGTTATCGAACTACAAAGGTCGTCCATGTCTCCTGTATGAAGCCCTTCATGCGACCTTCTTTGTCCCCTTGACTTGCCGCGGCCAGGCTGGCCGCTTTCACGTGGGGGGAATTGGTGTGGGAATTTAGTATACGAATCATCTTCACCGGTACATTATCATCGTTATCATGTGTGGCTCATGCATCCTCATCGTTGTCGCGTAGCATCATCATCTTGGCTCAGTCATCGTAGCTGTCGGCTGCCGGTTCCTCGGGCCTAATAAAAGGTAGTCCAAACCAAGACTTCACAGTATAAATGTATAATGTATAAAAACCCGTAAAAGAAAGCGCTACAGCGCGGAATCAAACCTGCCACCTTCGGATTCCCAACTGAGCACACTAACCACTTCGCCAAGCCGCCAGATCACAACTTTGGTGAAGAAGTAGTCAACTCAAAAACTCACTGTTTAACTTCAGTTCTGTTTGTCGCTTACTCGAGATGGACGAGATCTGCACCTGCTACTAAAATTTGCACATTCGATAAACACGAACGACTGCTGCCTGTAACGATTGCTACAGCGATAATGGCAACAACGCAATGTTTTTGTTACAATTTACAACCAGAAGAAAAAAACTCAGTGGACTGAGCAGCATGTAGAGTTTATAGGCCGTTACTGCCAAGTTTAATATCCGTTTCTCGCTCCTTTCAAGGAGCAACATTTCTTCAGTCTTTATGACGCTTTTACACTCATTCGATAGATACACCGACACAATTGATTTAGTTGTTTTTCGCGCAACGCACAGCACAGTCGTGCCAGCGCATCGCTGTCGCTCTGTCGTTGGGAACAACTACATAACGGCTTGTCCAAAACGAATGCAGTGCGCCTTAAGTATTATGCTATCATATTGGTTCAGTAAGCATACGAATATACGAGTCTGCGTTCTCGCATAAGAGCCAGTGAAGTGCCGGCGAGTGTGACCGGCGGCTGTAGGTGACGGGAGGCATACATTTGGTGGAAGTGCTACACATATCTCTGCGAAAGCACGTCGCATCGATGTTTGTCGCTTCTTGCGCGGACACCGTACACAATAAAAAAGGCTTCATTTAGGTTAAATTATGCCACATCATTGCTGTATTGTCATTTTTACTCGCCAAAATTGTGTATTCTGAAACCCAGAAGTGCCGATAACACTTGTACGAGCTTGGTCGATAGGACTAACATTTGGTGGAAATAATGGGATGGTAGAACAGAAGGGTGAAAGTCACATTTGCTGGAGCTCGTCTCGACGCGTGTCGAAAGTGAAAGTTTATGCATATTCGCACGCACTTTGTTAACTTGACAGCCCGGCTCAAGCAATACAGTGTGCAAGAATTCCCAGATTTGCGTTTTTAGTGTGGCGACATCAAGTGACCGCTGTGTTCTGCTCTAACAATGAAAGGGGCAATCGCGAACTGGGGCTAATTTGTTGCTCGACAGCTGCGAGCCGGTGTAAAACATTTATTGTCACTGTTCACAGTGAGCGATCTAGTCTTCTAAACACCACAACAAAAAAACACATCTGGATGTCGCACTGATGTAAGTACGGACACAAAATGTAAACATATTCACGGCCGCATATTCTATGCTCCACAAAAATTGAAGCGTTATTGACATGATAGGAATCAAAAATAAACGTGCTAGAAGACGTAATGAGCAGCGTTAGTTTCTTTTGACCGTAAACATATATCTCGGCGCATTCAAGAATGAAACACTAAAAATAAGTGATTTCACGTACTGTCAAGAGCTTTTTCATCATGCCACCATCATCGACCAAGGTTTCATCACGCCATCGTCATCCACCTTGCTCACAATGAAAGCTTTCCACCAAACACGTTTTGCCTCACCACCATCAGCCGGCATTTCCCACCGTCACCACCATTGGCTCACCACCACGACCACAATCTGCCATCATTTTTTCCACTCGCGCCATCATCAGCCATTACGCCCTCTACAGTTTCCACCATATCCACTATTCTTTCGCCCATGTCCACTATTCTTTCCAGCATATCCACCAACGATTCCAGCATCCACCAACCCAGGATTTTCAATGGGCCATGTACAAGCATATTCGACCCTCTACCTTCATTTTTCGCCAAAAACCGCAAACTGTTGGGTGACCATGGCATGACCCCTTTAATGACTAACTCAGCAGGTGTGGACGGACGGATGTACAGACCGACCGACCGACCGACCGACCGACCGACCGACCGACAGACAGACAGACAGACAGACAGACAGACAGACAGACAGACAGACAGACAGACAGACAGACAGACAGACAGACAGGCAGGCAGGCAGACAGACAGACCGACCAACAGACAGACAGACAGACAGACAGACAGACAGACAGACAGACAGACAGACAGACAGACAGACAGACAGACAGACAGACAGACAGACAGACATACGTGCGGATGAACGGACAGACAGACGGCTCACAGTTTATACCAATAAACCTTCCGAAGCTTACCCCACTTATCATCATTTACTACTTGTATATATGCTGCGATTTTTTGGGCTGAACGATATAATTGGCTAGTTAGTCAAGGACATGCTATGACCAAGCTAATTACGCCAAGTCGTGGTAAGGCCGAAGTAATTAAGCCACATCTTAAGAGTATTGTGCTAATGAAGTCATGTAAAGCTAGAACCGAACTAAGTAAAGCTTGCTAGTTGATGGGCTAACTAAACTATGCTAATTAACACGACTTTGATCATGAGCAGGCTAAGTAAAACCATGCTAATTCTTACTAATATGATGACAATTAGTATCCTGCTAATCAGGAATGCGGTAAATAGCTCGATACTAAAATGGCCTCGGTAATTGGGCTCGATATAATTACCTTTTCATTACCTTTCAATGAAGCCAATACAGCTCAGTGTATTGGTAGGTAAGCCTCAGCGAATTAGTACAATCAAAATTAAGCCAGAACTGTTGCGGTCTTCACATCGAAACTGACCATGCACATTAGTAGACAAACAAACTCAAAAGGTGCAAGTAGCTATATTATCACAAAGTTTTCTATGGCTTCAGCCTTTCACTAGTAGTGTAAGCTCACCAAATTATTTTATATGCAAAGAAGCTTCCGCTTAACGTTCACCGCATCAAACGCTTGACAGTCACACCGGCACCATCACAGTCACTAGTTGAACTTGGACCTTCTCAGAATCAACTAGTTTGTATCTGAGTTCACGCGTAAATCAGTTTGACTGACAGACGCCCACGGCGAATATCGTATACGCCCACACTCTAAGGCAAAAGTGTGTTAAAAGGTGTGTGGTTCGTCCTTTTCGGTACTAATTGGGCTGCCACAACCATTAATCCCTTTAAGGACTAACGGTACCGTGTCTAACAGTTAGTCTCCACAGACAAGCTCAAGGGACTAACATTAGGTCCTCAAATTTACACCCTAGTGAATAACCGTAGTCCCACAATTCACCTCAAAGGAATAACATTTAGTTGATGATATGTGAGGTTTAACGTCCCAAAACCACTATATGATTATGAGAGACGCCGTAGTGGAGGGCTCCGGAAATTTCGACCACCTGGGGTTCTTTAACGTGGGAATAACATTTAGTCTTCACATTTGTACTTTATAGGGCAACTGTTAATCCCAACATTTACACCTTACCGGGCAACCGTTAGTGCTCACAGATGCACCTCGCCGGACGAACGGTTGATCCACTCAAATACTCCAATCGGATGAACTTTTTATCCCCAGTTCAAATATTGTTTTTTATTCATTTTCCGCCAGGCCTTATACTTTTTTCTCCTGTTTTTCTGCGCAGTAAGCAAAAAATGTCACAGAAAAGAACACGCGAAAAAGTAGTTAGCCACCTATGTGTAACTGCTTTCGCAGTCACGGCAACAACGAAAGGCAAAAGTGAGACATCAAAATCTTTTATTTTTCATCTACACATGAAGTTTCTCCATTCTTTTGAGTGAATTCATGGTGAAGTGTACAAGTCCAGTCTCGTTGTCACATCCTGTTAACTTCAGGTGGAACTGCTCCGACGCAAGCGATAGATGACAGGCACTGTAGACGCCAGCGCACGCAGCCTTCTGCCAGTTGTGTTCCCACGGCTGCATGTACAATAATATAGTAAAAATAGTTACACACACGTGACAGAAGATGAAGACGCACGCATATGACAAATACGTGCACTTAATATAAAAACATGCGTGTAAAATATGACACACAAATAACTTTACCTTCACATCTCACACAGTCATTCTGAAGCTGCTCTGACGAAAGCGATGGATGACAGGCATCGCAGACGCCAGCGCACACATCCTTCAGCACAATGTGTGCCCACGGCTGCACAAAAACTATGTAAAATAGTGAGTCACACATGACAGAGGATGCATACGAATGCATATGAGAAATACATGCAAGGTGAAATAAAAACATACGCAAGATATGGCATGCCAATAATTTCACCGTGATGTCACACATCGTCAAAGACTCATTTCGATCTCCGTAGCGCAACAGCTTAGGAGTGGCGGCCGCAGTCACAACTCCGCGAACCACCATGCGGCTAACAAGTCGGCGAGTCCTAAGCGAGCGACGTCGTTCAGCTCGAGCAAGCGAACGCGATACCAAACACGGCGCTGCACGCGGAGTGTCTGCCACCAGTGAACTTCGAACAGGAGAGCGAGCGTACGCTTGGCCGCCGCCACGAACAGCGCCGAGCTGGTTTGAAGCTATAGCGCTGAAGAAATCAACGGTAATGTGGCCCTTTTCCACAATCTCGAGCGAGTGCAGCGCGCAAAGGCGAGTCTGTCGCCGCGGCCAACGGACGCCTGGCTGCTTGCGACCGACTGATAGGAAAGCCAACTGTAGTGGCGACCAATTTTCACTGAGTTCTCACGCTAGCGAAAGCCACTTCTGTTTGGCGTTGCATGAGTCAGTTGCCAGACTTTGGGGTGGTTGTTGCCAGACTGCCACCAAATTTACCAGAGAAATTAGCCCCTGTAGTTGTGGCTTCTTTGTGAGGGTTTGGTGTCGTCCGTGGTGCCTTCCGCGAGTGCGCGCGCTACGTTGGCCGTTTTAATGAACAAAATGAACGTAAAACGAGCGTTCCAGAAGTCGGGGCGCGTTTTCTTGCTGTGTGCGCTGCTGTGCAATTAAGAGATCGTGTCTCAAAGTTAGGGAGTCAACGACGCGTTGTTCGCCGTGCATTTCGCGAGTGCGATGAACTTTTTATCGAGTGTGTGTGCGATGTAATTAACGCAATGAACCGTGCGTTACAGAAGTTAGGGCACGTTCTCTTGCTATGTGCGCAGCTGTGCAATTAAGAGATGGCGTCTCAGGGACGACGGCGAAAACTGAATAGAGTTGCAGCAGGCGGTGCGCTGCCCTCCCCCACCCTTCCTTTGTTTTTTTTTACAGCTGATCGTGCCGCGTCAACCGCGTGCCACGACGAGGACGTTACGCTTCCCCTAGCTGTGTCAGCACGAGACATATCGTACGGACTCGTGGACATGTGACGAATAAACGTCCAAAGGCTGGCTAATCGGGGTACGTCGGATATGCTACAGCTATATACGCCTGGAAGGCAGCTTTAACGACGCAATTGGAGCGAATTAAGTGCGACTCGTGCGTACCTGTAAATGGGACCCCGCATAAGCATTCATTATTTGGAATTTCCGTCATTTGTGCTTACTTTGGGTGGGGCCCTAGAAGCAACGGTGGCTGGTGGGCGGGGTATATAGCTGTAAATTATGCGACGTACCCCGATTAGCCAGCCTTGGGACGTTTATTCGTAACATTACACGAGTCCGAACGATATGTCTTGTGCTGACACAGCTAGGGGAAGCGTAGCGTCTCCGTCGTGGCACGCGGTCGACGCGGCACGATCAGTTGTGAAAAAAAAGGGGGGGGGGAGCAGCACATTGCCTGCTGCGACTCTATTCAATTTTTCCCGTCGTCTCTAATACTGAGACGCGATCTCTTAATTGCACAGCTGCGCACACAGCAAGAGAGCGCACCCCAACTTCTGTAACGCGCGGTTCATTGCATTATCACGTCGCACACACACACTCGCGGACAAGTTTATCGCACTCACGAAATACACGGCAGACAACGCGTCGTTGATTCTCTAACTCTGACACACGATCTCTTAATTGCACAGCAGCGCACACAGCAAGAAAACGCACCCCAACGTATGCAAGGCGGGGGGGTGCGTTTGTTGGTGCGTGGTGCATTCAGTTAGTTAAAATGGCCTCTTAATTGCACAGCAGCACAGAGCAAGAGAACGCGTCCAAACGTCTGCAAGGCGCGGTTCAACCCATTAAATAAAACAGCCAGCGGTGCTCATGCCCTCGCAAAATGCATCACGGACGACACTAAACCATCACGGAGAAGCCACAACTACAGGGGCAAATTTCTCTGCCAAATTTGGCGCCAGTATCGCAACACTGACCCTCTAAGTCTGGCAACAACTTACGCAACGCCAAACAGAACCTTGCCCCCCGCAGCCACGCCAGCCCGTGCTGGTGCATGTACAGCACGTGACATACTACAACCAATCTCGTTACGAGAACCCGCAACGTGTTTTCGACGTTTCCCAACACAGCGACGAGGTCTCAGCCCAATATCGTCAGCCCGGAGCTCATCGCGGCGGCCAAGACAGGCGGGCGCTCGATGAGTGAGTGTCACAGCAATGGTAGCCAATTTCCAGGCGGTCGCAAAGCACAGGCGAACTGCAGATGCCCAAGCTCACCTTCGCGGTGCATTTTGTGCGTGCGACATACAACACGGCCGAGCCCGTTGCCGGCAAGCGCGATCCCTATCACACACGCGACAAGTAGAGTAGAATAAAGAATGATAACCTACTTGCGAAGGAATCCAGCGCTGATTTCTGCCCTGAGTCGAACTGAAATATATATCCGATAGGCCTGCTGTCTTCTCGGCCACCATGTTGGCCTTCCCAGCTGCTGCTGTCGTGTGTTGGTAGTGGCTATCTTGAAGCCAGAGATATACAGCGCGGCGTGGTGACGTGTCGAGACTTGCTCCAGACTTCATGGGTGCGGTGAAACGTAAAAGCAGCAGCCCACGCTCATCCAAGCGTACACACAAGCACCACGTCGTAATTCTTACATCGTCGAATCCAGGCGGCCGTGGTCGAGCACTCCGAGCGCGACGCAACGCGAACCGTCGCCAGCGAAATACGGGGAAAGACTGAGCCAGGAGAGGAGGAGGACGGCTAGTGACCTTGGCAACGCTTTTCGCACTGCCTGCAATCCCCGGGCGGTTCAACCCTTTGGAGCGTGTTTGGAGACTAGGTGGTTTGCACGCGGCACGCTTCCCTCTGGGGTTGCTCCTCAATGGTCTATGCGTTCATCGCGCACGCCTATTTGGCTCCGTTACTCCTTTTTCGGGTAATTTCGCCTTAGAGTCCACCACGTTTGTTCTTGCCGAGGAGCTGTATTTACGTCAAGCGGCACGATTAATCTACTTTATCGCGCAGACGATGTACTCAGGCACGCATAAATAAAACTGATATCACACGCGGCTACGATATCTCGCGTTCAGTTTTACCGCGCTCAAGACATATCCAATCACAGCCACATTGCCGACAAGATGCGAGCGCCCCTGGTGACCGCCTTTCCTTATATTTACCTGCAATACTTGAAAAAAGCGAAACGAGCAGCACGAGAATGCTGCGTGCGCACCCTTGCTGCCTTCGAGCGTGGATGTTTCCAAGCTTCAGGTGGAACGAAAGAACCTGTGTGAAAAAGGACATACGCTCACGAACACACCCGTGGTCTAAGGAGCGTGTTGAGTTGGCAAAAATACAGCGCGACAATCACGCTGACTTTGCTACACTTCTAAAACGTTGAGTGAGTGGCGGCGCTGACATGCTCGCATGCGGTGTTTCTTTGATAACCGGCAAAATCGTCCCACATGCGTTTCCAACGCCAAACGCGTTCGTCTAGCCATTTTTATCAACGATGTTATCACGCGCTCCACAGTGTCATCATGCCACGGCCACTGCAAGCGAGAACGGAGCAAACTCGGCCGCCCGAGAAGTTCGAGCCGCATGAATGAAAACCATCGTCTTCTATCAAAGCTACAGCCACTTCAATTCGTTCAATTACAGTTCGAAGCTGAAGAAAGCTGTAAAAGCTCGATTGCGTGCGCAGCCAACCGTGGTCCAGATTCGTGTGCCGGAATGAAGACACTCTAGCAGAGCAACGAGCTTATTACACCACGGCTTCCGAGAACGCTATAGTGTTGGCTGGGCCTCGCGCCACTCACCGGTTAAAAAAATATATTTTCGGATAAGTTAGGTGCTCGACCAATGACGCTAAAATTTCTCCAGCTTTTCGCGAATGAATGAATGGAATGAAAAATTTGCCCCGTATCTGCATTTTTCACGGCAAATGTCGTCCAGAGACGATAGTCTTGCGTGTGGAGAGAGTGAACAAAACGTTTATTTGGTGTTCTGCACGAGAAAACTGATGAGTTGTACTCTGGAAGTGCTGCTTTAGAGAGCCTCGATCCGTGTAGCGAAGGCGAACGAACGGATCGAGGCACGTTAGACACGAGCGCTATCTGGCAGTTATCTTCGAAAACGAAGGAAGGCGTGCGCGCCCACGGAGAAAGATGTGTGTCTGTCTCGGAGGCGATGAGGTGTAGAACGCAAGGCGACGGGTAGGTGCCACCACTGTGTCATCTTAGCAAAGCGATGGAAACACTTGCCTTTTTGATCATCGCGTTGCACTGTCAGTGCAGCGTGATTAATTCTACGGTCTTTGGAATTATTTATGTGTGTCTTCTTAGTATAAAGATACACATACAAAATATTGACGTGGTGTTAAGGTGCCTCAGAAATGCGCAATACCTGCTTTTTAATTGACAATCGCACAAGTATCAACAGTGACACTTGAGCAATATTGGTGGGCGCTGCGGATGGGGTTGGCCATTTAGGGTATCGCTTTGTGCCGTTTGGAGTATCGTTGCGGCAGACAGACAAACAAATGAGCATACATGCATACATACATACATACATACATACATACATACATACATACATACATACATACATACATACATACATACATACATACATACATACATACATACATACATACATACATACATACATACCAAAATGTTTGCGTCGAAGAACATGAAGAAAGATTTAAAAACTATATTAGTCCTGCAGGACGCGCTTAGCGCGTAGCGGGCGTTTTTTCACGTAGGGACCGACAGGGAGAACCTGGCGGCCGCTTCGTGGGCCTGCTGTACGGCCCATTGCTGGTCGGCGAGAAGTGAGCTCCTGAGGGACCTCATAGAGAAATATACTATATTAGGAGTGGCCACTGTAGCCTATTCGCGGCCCAGCAAGAAAGTGTCTGACCAACCTATAAGTGGCATACTCAGCCTCGCTTTTACTGCCCTTTCAAGTAATGTAATCATAAAGAAACATACATAAAGAGCGGACACTCCCGCAGGGCTTAGTGGCCCAGCTACTGTGCTGCTTTCAGCGCCACGAGTGGTTAGTCAGACACGATAATGTCTTCAGCATAAAAAAACAACATTTTTTTTCGACACTGCGATTTCAACCCGTACCCTCATGCTCCGAAGGCGAGTGTATTTACCACTAGGCTACTCGCCCAGTTTTTTCCATAATGAATAAAATTATCACCAGTACAGTACACACAACATACTTCACCAGACGTCAGGCAAACACACACAAGCGTCAATAACGAGAAGCCACTCCGGAACGTGGTCAAAAGTCTCAACATTACTGCGCACTTGAGCAGCTGCTTCTCGGAGGACAGATCTCGTCGACTGTGGTGGCTCGGCGTGTCTATTCATCATGCGACTTTTCCATAGTGAATTAAGTCCCAACAACATTAACAGGTCATAAGGAGTTTTATCAGTCAGACTGTTTTTGAATGCACTCTAAAAAAAGGGTGAGTAAAAAGGGTGTCTTTTTGTCCCACAACAATAATCGTCATCTATATTGCGTTCCATCTTTGCGCTATCGCCCCACGCCCGGTACATTCCGGTCACGATCGACATGCCCATTATCAGGGTTACATAGCATTCTCGATAGGAAAGTGGCCAGCGCCGAGTTTTCAAGAAAGGAAGCGCACAAAGCCTGATGACGATTATTGTTGTGGGTCAAAAAGACACCCTTTTTACTCGATATTTTTTAGACTGTGGGAGGAACCTAATACCAAGAACTGTGATTGGAAGTTCTTTCCCTAATGTTCTTTTTAGAATGTCCCAAAAATAAAAAGCGTCACGACAATGAATAAAACAATGCTCTATAGTCTCAGGTTGGTTGCAGAGTCTACAATTGACTGTCCAGGGTACGTATATTGATTTTTCATTCAGCCACGTTTTCACTGGCAGCGTAGAAGTGTGCAGTTTTAAAAAAAATGTTTTCGCTGAAGGAGATATCCACATTCTACGTACACAAAATAATACATCGTTACCAGGCAAAAGCGAATATGGCATTCGATAAACAGGTTCGGGGACAAGGTTATTCACAAGTGCAGTACTTAAATTTGTTCTGTCAATAGTATACAAATACTCTAAGCTAAACCTGGCTTTCAAAAAATTGACAGTATCAACAATTTCTTTTTGAAATCCCCGCAACGGCGATCCCTTAGCAACGTTTGTTTTGACGTGAATAAAAGGAAGGTGGTAACATAGACGGTTACGAAGAACCACTAAAAGAAAGGGGTGGCACACATCTTTGAGGTAAAAAATCGCAACACCAACTAACGCACGAACAAATGCACAAGGCCGAGGCCACCCTTTTCAAGCTGAAGAAAAATATTCTCTCTTCTCATGGGTTCCCAGGAATAGCTCCAAATAAAGCAGCCAAATATCCAATGAAAGTCTTGAATGTGTACACGAGAGCAGTGCAACACCTGCAGAATATAAATAAGCTTTGATGCAAGGAATATATTGCACGCTTTTGCTCCGGCAAAAATGGAAAGCTCCCGTCCGTGTCATGTTGCCACCTTTCGGCGGATCGTAGTTATCGCAGCGGTCCAGTGTGGGCCGCTGTTACGATAGTTATCGAGAGGCACACCAAAGTATTTCATAGGAGACGCATTCCAATGAATATTTGCAAAAACCGAAGGAGTTTCGGCCCACAAGCCTAGCCAGAATCCACTACTTTCATCAAAATTTATGCTGGTGCTAGCGACTTCACAGAAACGTAAAATAGTGTTGACTTCTTCTTGAATGGTGGGTTTATCAGCGCAAAAAGGCAATTTCATCTGCATAAGCTAAAACTTTAACTTCCTCAGGATCATATCGGTAGCCTCTTATACTAGACCTTAGACACACACCTAAACATAATAGTTCGAGATAAATTTCAAAAAGCAAAGGCGAGAGCGGACATCCCTGACGTACAGATGAATTTAACTCTATTATATTGGAAAATGTGCGATTTACAATTAGCGTAGTTGTGCACTTCTTATAACAGAATGAAGTACCATTGTACAGTATATCACGCAACTGCAGGTGTCTTAGGAGCCGGAACAAAAAATCATGCTGTACCTTATCAAATGCTTTTGCAAGGTTTATTTTAAGGAGGGATACTTGGTCCATGCTACCATCAATACACTCAAGAACTGAACGTGCAATATGAATGTTGGTCTGTGTAGAGCGACCGCGAATCCTACATGTTTGGTGGTCACCTACACACTTAGTAATCACTGTCTGTAGCCGATTTGTCAACAATTTAGCAAATACATTGTAGTCAGCGTTACATAACGATATAGGCCTATATTCGTTAACTCTCTTTAATGCGTCAGGATCAGCACTTTTTGGGATTGATGTTGCATGGTCCTGATAGAAAGAAGGAGGAAGTTCACCACGGTTATAAGTCTCTTTAAAAAATTTCTCAAGGAAAGGTATCAGAAGTTCCTGAAAAGCAATGGAAAATTCGGCACTAAGGCCATCTGGGCCAGGTGTTTTGTTTTTCTGCAACGTTGTTAATGCAAATCTATTTTCCTGTCTGGTTATCGGCCCATCTACAGTGAGTCTATCATCATCTTGTAACTGAGGCGTAAGGGCAATGAAGTGGTCAGCTTCTTCCTCAAAATTCTCCTGAAGCTCAGCCGTGGTGAGCAAACTTTTGTAATAATCTTCAAATGCGGCTCTTATTTCACATGTCTCTGTGCAAAGGGAACCCCGCGGCTCAATTTGCAGTATCTGTTTAGAAAGTCCATATCTCTTTTCATCCTCGAGGAATTTTTAGTGGGTTCCTCTTCAGTTAAATGAGTAACAAGGAAACGAATCTTTGCTCCTCTGTATAAATCTGTATCATGTTTTTGTACCTGTGCTCGAATCACATTTATCTCGTCCACGTACAATCCCGACTGTTGACTTTCAAAAGTATGGACCCTATGAAGTAAATCATAAAGATAGCGTTTTTCAGCTTTTTTTTTCTGCGCAATTTCACATGAAATAATAATCGCCTGATACTTGACTCTTTTTTTAACCTTTCTTATTGAGCGAAAATTGGCAGCTGTTGACACTGTGTTACTTCTTGTACTGATTCTTTTACTATTTTAACAAAACAATCTTCGCGCAACAACTGTACGTTAAGCTTCCATAGGTCCTAGTTTAGAGCGGTTTTACGAAAATTTTCAGGACCCCATAAAACAGTGACCGAGCAATGGTCTGTACAAAATATCGGCTTTACAGCATAATTATGAATGTGAGCTTAAATATACATATACGTCGTCAAGCCGAGCATGAGAGATGCCTTGAAAGTGCGTGAACCTCACCGACGAAGGTGCATGGGCTCCCACATCTATTAAATTGTGGTCATTCAATAATTTCTGCAGTAAGGTTGCACTTGCATTATAACGATTTGTTATAAATGAATGATCTCTCGCCTCACCAACACAACTAAAGTCTCCAAAAACAATCAAAGTTCTCTCAGTGTTTAGCAGTGAAGAAGAGATCAAAGCCGTGACCCATCGTCACCGTGACAG
This sequence comes from Rhipicephalus annulatus, assembly GCA_013436015.1. Classification (NCBI taxonomy): domain Eukaryota; kingdom Metazoa; phylum Arthropoda; class Arachnida; order Ixodida; family Ixodidae; genus Rhipicephalus; species Rhipicephalus annulatus. Next base: position 74,670 of record WOVY01006664.1, read on the forward strand.
TTCGGGGATTTCATCGCTTATGTGTCTCACTAAGCGTATTAGCAGCACTCGATTAAGCGCCTGTTCAAGGATTCGTGGTAGATTCGAGTCGTCCGCCGTAACTTGAGGACTCTGTCGCTCAATAAAAAGAAAGCCAAAAATAAAGGTGTGGGAAAGACCTGTTCCCGCCAAAGCATACCAGGTTTAAAGCCAATTTAAAATAAATGAAAAGGGGTTTTCAATTATTACCCAAAGCGCAAAATTATCTAGAAAAGGCCAATTGGTAAAATGCATCCCGCGGCGCGCGCCACCTAACGATTGTTGTTATGTATTAGCCTGTGCTTGTATGTAGAGTAGCACTTTTTTTTTGCTTCAGCGAAGGGAATGCATGTACAGCACATGTAAACCACATAATATGCCTCTTTGTGCAAAACAAATGCAGAAAGACAACACTTTCCAGTCATATTTTACTGTTTTAAGTTGTGATGCATTATTTGTACTCAGCAGAACATGAGGTAGAGCGGATATAGAAAATTTCACATATTAATAAAACTTTTTGTTTGCAAAAATTGATGCCAAAATTGGGCAATAATTGTCCTCCTGAAGAGGCTATTACACCATAGAGAAATATACTACATTAAGAGTGGCCACTGGAACCTATTCGCGGCTCAGCAAGAAAGGGTCTGACCAACCGATAGGTGGCATATACCCATCATCTCTTTTACTCCCTTTTCAAGGCATGTAAAAGCCTCTTCAAGAGGACAATTATTGCCCAACCTTGGCATCAATTTTTTGCAAGGATAACGTCGCATTCGTACGCATAAAAACATAAGGTAAAACATAATGACATCGTAGTTGTTTGCTTGATGAAAATGTGATACCAAATATAAACAATTAAAATAACATGTAAAGTTGTAAAAACCATCTAATCAAAGAGGTATTTTTTAATGTGTAGACTTCAATTTATCATAGTTCATATGTATTAATAGTGGCTTGACATGATAATTTAGTTAGATGTCTGGACCATCATATTATTTTATTCAGCCACAGTTAGTGTTCAAGTGATAATTAGTGATAATTCGTTGTGGCATTCAAGCTTACATTGCACTTCATAAAATCATTCGGGTGATTCTTCTTGCAAAATTTAAGTTTACAGGATAATGAAAACCAGAAAATAGTGAGGCTAAGGAAAGGTACAGGGGACCTAAAATGTACCGTTGTAAATGTATAAATGTGATATGTATATGCATAAAGCAAAGTGGACAGAAAGAGAACTTGCCCCCAACAGGGACTGAACCAACCTGCCACCTTTGGATAATGCGGGCAACGCTATACAACTTGAGCTACGCTATAGAGCATCAGGTGCATCATGTGAAGGTTGCCGGTTTGGTGCTTGTCGGTGGAAATTGCCATTCGTCCACTTTGCTGTTATGCACATCTGTATCACAATCGCTGCGATACACTTAAAACAGTGCAGTTAACATTTCCCATATCTTTAATGGCTTACTTCTGTTTTTATTAAGGTTGAGTTAAACAGCAAAACAAGCACTTTAATTGAATTTCTTTCTTTTATTGATTATATAGTTGGCACGTCTAAAAATCAATGACATAGGCAATTCGTCATCTCTCTTGGTGTTTTCCGCTCACATTTAGTATCACATCGATGGACATCAGTTACAATGGGCACATTGTGAAGAGTTATGTACATGTAGGTAGGAAATAAACATAAATAGTACAGCGTGCTGTTTTCATCACACTCTGACCTTGGTGTCAAAGAAATGTTGCTAGTATGGCTCTTGATTGGATCATGGATGACTCTAACTGCTTTTCGTTACCATCCAGGCTATAACTGCTTGAAAAAAAAGGGATACACTTGAGAATGTAGATGCCACATTGTTCATCTTCCTTTCCCTCTACACTGTACACTGTCATATGATTGCTGTCTTTACTTGTGTGATTTGGGGTGAATCTTTCCAGATACAGGGAGCATCGAAACATGTCTGCGTGCATTGTAGGAATATTAGTCTTTATGCTGTCTCACGCTGTGTACTTTTCGTTATGCCAAGTATATTAAATGTGTGCCTGCCCACTGGTCTGTGTACGAGTCGTAATATTGCACTACCTGTAATTATCTGCCCTCCCATTCCAACTTTGGTAGGATGAGGAATCCAGCACAGATAAAGAAAAGAGAATTGGCGACTAGAAAAAAATGTAAAAAAATGGAATACATCGATATTTAAAAGTGATGGGTATCCTTAGTACAAATGTCACAAAGCTGCAATTTACAAACAATTAAAGCTTACAAGCGAAAATCTACTTCAGGACAAAACTACTATGTTAGCCTTTATATAATATGTCACAAGGTAGGGGGGGAGTTTGGACGTCGTGCGGGGGCCCGCTCATGAGGCTCGGTCGCAGTAGGTTGCTGAGCCCTGGTTTGTGGCACTGTCACATCGTGCCGGCGCTGCGCCCTTCATTAGAGTGGCCCGCGGCGCCGTTCTAAAGGAGTGGCGTTTCGGGGGGGGGGGGAGTATTGAGATTTGTGTCTGTCTTTCTGTCTCCCTACATGTCTGTTACCTCGCGATCGATGGTCTAATCATCGTCAGCGTGCCTACCTGAATCATCGGGTTTGGAATGTGTGCGGGAACGTCGTGTTCTAACAAGCTGAAGCGCGGGCACGTTCAAGCACGGTGATGTCACGCCGAACGCACCTAGTGCTGATGGGCTGATTAAATGCTGGATTCGGCAGCTTAAGCGAATATCAACAATCGCGCAGGTTAAGGCCCCTCTGTAGCGTTTCTAGCATCCACTACCACAACCATGCAACTCGTGCCGCTACAGAACAGAGCGTAACAGTGCACGTAATTCGTTTTAAAGTGAACCCGCATGGGCAAAAGTATACGTTTTGTGTCGTCTGCTGACGATAGTCCCCGCCGAACACCTCTGTTACACACTCTACCTCTGTTGCCTCTGTTTCACCGAACGGTTGCCTGCACTTCACGAACATCGCATCGGCCCATCAACGTGCTCATGATTTCCACTCGTGCGGCCCCACCGCGAACGGCCTCCGACTCCAGACCGGCTGAAAACCGAAACGGTCCAGAAAAACGGAGCGGAATCGGGCGTGCGGCCGTACCATGGTTCGGCTTTACATTGTGCCATGCTTTATATACATGAGGGTACGGAACGGGCGAGGGTAACACAAAGATAACTTGACTGATCGCCACGTGTAGCACATCCGTAGCGATATCATCTGATACATGTCACACTTACTGTTACGTATATAAAGCTAGAGAGGCAGTGGCGTGTAAATTGCGTGGTTCATCGTATGCATGTTATGTTTTTAGTGTTGATTGATATGTGGGGTTTAACGTCCCAAAACCACCATACGATTATGAGAGACGCCGTAGTGGAGGGCTCCGGAAATTTAGACCACCTGGGGTTCTTTAACGTGTGCCCAAATCTGAGCACACGGGCCTACAACATTTCCGCCTCCATCGGAACTGCAGCCGCCGCAGCCGGGATTCGAACCCGCGACCTGCGGGTCAGCAGCCGAGTACCTTAGCCACTAGACCACCGCGGCGGGGCTACGTTTTTAGTGTGATGACCTGCCACTTACAAACCTCATGCGGTCATGTTATGCAATACAAATGTTGGAAGAGATCCTCTTAACTAAACGGCCAGGAAATCACGAATAGATAGATAGATAGATAGATAGATAGATAGATAGATAGATAGATAGATAGATAGATAGATAGATAGATAGATAGATAGATAGATAGATAGATAGATAGATAGATAGATAGATAGATAGATAGATAGATGTAGGCCCGTGGCAGAGATCGCTGATGAAAAGCACTGTGAATTCGACCAACAAACTTGCGATCTCGGTGCGGACGCCAGATATAAAACTAATTCAAGCGCAACACCGCTGCTGGCAACTCCTCCCACGCTTGGGGTTTCGATAGCACTATCGGGAGCGCTGTGTGCCCTTCTGACGGCGTGTCCCACCACGCCGTTTCTGTGTTGACACAGCCGCTGCCTCATTCGCGTGCGCTGACGCGCGCAGCCGTTTCCAGCTCGTGAAGTGAACCGCACGCGCGCTGCTCAATCGCGTTCCGCACCCACGCCGGATGAGCGAGCGTGCGAGCCAGAGAGCGGCGTCAGATCGACAACACTGCCGCGTGACGTCACCAACATGAGCCCGCGAAAGAAAGCGAGCTCCGGTGGTGTGCCTCGATTTCCTCAAGCGCACATTCCTGGTGCATGATTCAAAGCGCTGGCCGGCCGGCGAACAAAGCGGCCGAGAACCTTCGGCTGCACGGTCTCCCACGCGTCTCCTTTGCGCCTCACTTCGTTGTGTTTGGCGCCAGTGACGCAAAACTCCTTTTGTTTTTTTTTTTGTTGACAGGACAACACTCAGAAAACTACGACAGCCAAATGAACCCAGTAGCACTGCTTCGCAGCGTGGGATTGCTTGCAGTGTAGGCTTACGGTGTCAGCTACGGCACACGGCCACGCCGACAGCACATTGCCGAGCGCCCCAGGTATTACTTACTGCCCATTGTGAGGGCTGATAATAATAATATCTGGCATTTTACATTCTAAAAACACGATATGACTAGGAGAGACGCCGTGGAGGAGGGCTGCAGAAATTTCGACCATATGGTGTTCTTTAACGTGCACTCACATCGCACAGTACACGGGCCTCTACCATGTCGCCTCCTTCGAAATGCGATCACCACTGCCGCGATCGAACCAGCGACCTTCGAGTCAGCAGCCAAGTAGCCTAGCCACTGATCCAACGAGGTGGACCATTGCGAGGGGTGAAGCATCGCGTTTAACTTTTTCAAACGAAGCCGATTAGCTGTACAGATTTTGGTGGCGGCGACGATGAGATGAGTTGAAGTTTTATTTTTCTTTCATTGAGAGAGGGAAGCCGGTGCCAAAGAATGGAATACCTGACGAAGGCCGCGGCTCTTTTGTACAGTCTGACATCGTACACGAAAAGCCCGGCTCCGGCTTGTGTATACAAAAATGCAGCCCTCTAAGGTGCGCAGGTCGTATGTCCGCATTTGTATGCGCCATCTTTCAACGACTGACGCTCTCTGGATCGTGGGCTTGTCGACGAGCAGCCGTTGATGTTGTGCCATTCTGGTATTTTGTCAATGTCACACTTGTCATTTCAAATTGGCACTTTTCAGTGTTGCATAGATACGAATGCATGAGCGTTATTGTTGCCGGTAGCAACTGAAAGCTAAGCACGTTTACAGAGGTCCTATTCTCGGCATGCTGGAGGGAAAACATTAGGGGAGACATTGCTCAATGCGAAAAAGACAGAAATAAAAAAGGATTGGAAGGAATGATGACCCAAGGAATGAATTAAAGAAACAAGGATTGAAAGAAACAAAGAAATAAAGAAAGAAAAGAAGAAGAAAGAAAGAAGGAACAAAAAATAAAGAAAGAACGAAAGAAAGAAAGAAATAAAGGAAGGAAGGAAGGAAGGAAGGAAGGAAGAAAGGAAGGAAGGAAGGAAGGAAGGAAGGAAGGAAGGAAGGAAGGAAGGAAGAAAAAAACGAAAGAGAAAGAATAAAGCGAGCAAAACAGAAAGAACGAATGCGGGAAAAAGGTAATAAATGAATGATTGAATGGAAAAAAGAAAGAAGTAAATCAATAAAGTCAGGCATACAAGTGCCAAGCTTCATTCTCCCGAATGTCCTCATTGGGGAAGGGCTCCTACAATCTTTGTACTTTTTCACAGGAATGCAGTTTCACCGAAGTGACCAACTTGGGTTCAAGAAGATGACATTTGTTTTATACCATATGAGTGAGGCCTTACTTTTTCACAGAGTAAGTCAATAAGCCGTCTTTGTAGTGTCAAGTATTCACACAGACGCAATGGTTTGTCCACCTGTTTGCTATATCTTTCTTCCGTCTATGGTACGCAAGGTCCAACTGAAACGAATCGTCTGGGAGTTGATACAGTATACGTTCCTGCAAACATACGATGCCTGGAGTTTGCGAATCCGAGGAAGGCGCAGCGGGTCAGCCTCGGTGGAATAGTGATCACGGTGCTAGGCTGCAGACCACGGCGTCGAATCCGGCCGAGGCGGTCGTATATTGATGGAAACGCGAAGAGAGAGGCCCGTGCAGTGTGTGATGTTAGTGCACATTGATGAAAACCAGATGGTCGAAATTTCTGGAGCCCTCCTCTAAGATGTGTCTCACAATCCTGTCGAGCTTTCGGGGCGTAGAACCCCAGATATTCTTGAAGGCGCAGGGAATGCTATTTCGTGTCTTCAATTCAAGTGTTGTCGTTGCGAGAGAAATGGGAGGGAAGGAGGATGAAACACTACGTGCCACCCGTGGCAACTGAACCGAAAGCCTTGGCATTACACGTGCGATGTACTTTCCAGTTGTGCGACGCCGGCGGTCATTTTCTCATCCATGACCTTCGGCATTTGTGTGTGTGGGCTCTCTGAAAATAATATTTTGTCCTGTAAATTAAAAGTAATCAATGTTGCTAACATCTATGCTTTATTCGAAGAAATAATCTTCTGGCTTCGTATGTTTTGATCCCCCATGCCGTCGATTTTTTATCGCTCCTGCAAAAACCTATAACCACTTCGCTTCAAATGATTTATTCTCATTAATAATATCTCCCACGTGTGCTTGAACTTTGAGAATTGACTCTTCTACATAGAAAAAGCCTTAACTTACCTGACACCTATAGTTGTCAATATTTCTGTCCGGTTCACTCGGGCACGTTATGTTTCTTAATATTATTTCTTTAAAGTGTGGAGTTCTTTACGGATCCGGTCTTTCTTATGCTATTGTGAATTGTTGGATGTTTTGATCCTATATCTTTGTCGTCACTTGGCGTAACGCAGGCAAAGGCAGCTATAGCGTAGCCAGCTGTAGCATATTGAGTGCGTGTTCGCGCCAACAGAGGGCCTTCCACCTTTTCTTCTTCGAGGGCCTTGATGACGTCACTACTACGGCTCAGGAAACACGCCAACGCAAACCCCTTGTAGAAGAGGAAGCAAGCGAGAAATTGAAATATATAGAAAGAAAAAGAAACCAAAATAGAAATAAAGAGAAAATAAATATAGAAAACGGAAAAGAAAGAAGAAAAAAGCGGAAACCGAAGAGATGCCAAGGAAGCTGCCCAGCTTTCCGCCCTTCCGTCCGGGTCTGCGTCAATATAGGGCGACTAGTGGCTAAATTTATCATTATTTTTACTCTCTCTTCTGTAATAATTTATTCACATTCTTCATCCCGTTAGAAAGTGTCATACCAGCGGTATACAGACGCAGCAACTATTAATGCCTCTTTCCCTCTCTTGAACGCGTACGGAGGCATTTTTCTAAGCCCTAAACTCGACTTTCACATTTTTATTAAGACAGCGGAAAAAAAAGAGGACAATCGAATGAGTGAATACAACGCAGGACTGTCCGTGCCCACCCTTTCTTGCTTTTTGTTTCACTTACGCTCTTCTTCACGTGCAACCAAGCAGCCCAACCATCCACCCTACTACAGGTTGAATTGTAATCACGGCTGCTCGATATCGTCAAGATCTAATAGCACACTGGTAAACCTACCGTAAATTGAAGTAACTAGAAGAATAAGAATGGGGTGGAGCACATTTGGCAAGCACTCTCAAATTATGACAGCTAGATTGCCACTATCCCTGAAGAAAGAGGTATATAACAGCTGTATCTTGCCGGTACTTAGCTACGGAGCAGAAACCTGGATACTTACAAAGAGGGTTCAGCTTAAATTGAGGACGACGCAGCGAGCAATGGAAAGAAAACAGGTAGGTGTAACCTTAAGAGACAAGAAGAGAGCAGAGTGGATTAGGGAACAAACGGGGATGAAGGATATCATAGCTGAAATCAAGAAGAAGAAATGGGCATGGGCCGGGCATGTAGCGCGTAGACAGGATAACCGCTGGTCGTTAAGGGTAACTAACTGGATTCCCAGAGAAGGCAAGCGGGTTAGGGGGAGACAGAAGGTTAGGTGGGCAGATGAGATTAAGAAGTTTGCGGGTATAAATTGGCAGCAGCAAGCACAGGACCGGGTTAACTGTCGGAACATGGGAGAGGCCTTTGTCCTGCAGTGGACATAGTCAGGGTGATGATGATGATGATGATGATGATGATGATGATGATGATGATGATGATGATGATGATGAAACCTACCGTAAATATTGGGGGACGCTTAAGCCTCGCCTTTCAGGCTTCAACGCGATAGCGGCCCTTTGACCGCTAAGTGCATACTTTTTTGTTACATACACACACGCGCACGCACGCACACAAGCACACAGTAGATCGTACCAGCAGTGGAGTGACATGCCCATAGAGCCAATGAGGACGAATATTGGACGCGATGATAGCGCCGTCTGGATTGCGACGGCAGTTGTGCAAAGTTTGGAAAATTAATATTTTACTAACAACTGAAAAAGTCTTTGTTATATTCTACACTCAAATACTTTTTGAACAAATAATAATTAAGAATATTGTTTGTACAATTTATAGTAGCGTATAAAACGAAATAATTTTTAAAGCACCAGGGCATTTTGGTATGGCGGCTGGCCGTTCGTATAGCAGACGACACCGTCGTCGTCTGCTTTTGCGTCAAGGCTGTACCCCTCTCGTTGGAGCAGCTCCCTGTCTCAATTTATCTCGTTTGCATATAGTACAATGCAGTAAACTACTTACTATAAGCTCACAAGTATCTTGCATACTTACTTTAGTAAATAAGTGGTGCCGCATACAGGCCGAGCGAAACAACAACACTGATCACACAAACTTGCAGCAATAAATTGTTTTATTGCAAGTCAATCGATCTTTACATGAAATAAAGGTCTTTACATGAAATAAACGTTTTAGCATGTACAGAAGTGAACAATACGCATGCATCAGATACCAGGTACGTAAGTACGACGCATAGCCCCAACGCATATGCCTGGAGCACAGAAGCTGTCCAGCGCTGACCTATATACCCATTGCACTCTCCGAAAACTTCACTGCAGTAAGTAAAGGTGTACCGCTGTCGTTCCTGCACTTCTATAGCTGAAGTTGTCGTAACACCTTGTTGATAGTATTCGGCAAACTTTCTGTAAATATTGTCAACGTATCTGCCTGCCTTTCACGAGCAGTGCGGCCCGACTGTTTGTTTTCAGGTTCACTCTGCCAGCTAAAGTGGGTTACTTTCGAATCTTCCACGCGTTCGCACTATTTGTGCTTATAAATGTTTAAAATATTTGTGAAGCAGTTCTTCAGGCGTAATATTCTCCAGTCTTGCAATAAAATGGTCCAAAAAAAAGGCTTCGATGGTGTTGCGTTTGCCGTCGCCGACGGTGCGCTGTCGTCGTTTCGACGGTGGCGACGTCTCACAGAACGGACGCGAAGCTCGCTACATGCCATGGGCCTGGTACCAGCGTGGGCGTGCATGGGACATACAGGTTTTTGATCTAAAGCAAGAGTCCCGTGGCCTCTAATATACACGCCACGCGCTCGCCATCTAGCAGGTAGTAGTACATTTAGCAGCACATTATCTGGCATTTGCTGTTTGCTAGATCAACGTCTCTAAAAAGACATATGTTTTCTGCTAGATGGACAAAGTTGTTCAAGTTTAGGGTTGTTTAATAGTTCCTGTGTGTTTTTAGCGGTGATGGCTGCACTATCCCGGCCTCTTTCGATGTAGTTTGAGGCTTCCCAAATGCGACTACAAATCGCCGAATGGGCTCGTTTCCGTCGTGACACCTGTCGAGCAAAACGCGCTAAAGGGGCCCTGAAACACTTTTTCAAGTAACCATTGAATGAATTCACTTGAAGATCTTACTACCTCACGAATTCGACGACGCAAAAATATTAAGAATCCGTCCAGTGCAAGTGGAGTTACAAAGGTTTGTCACATAATTGCACTATCTCTTCTCTCGTCCCGACGAAAGCGCTGGAAGCTAAGAAAGAAGGGGTGGCAGGGACGAAGAAACTACCGCGCCTCGTGACCTTGAGCATTTTTTCTTTCTTCGAATACGTGGCTTTTTCGGTGTGATCGCGTGCGCATACCTGGATGGGTAACGGCCTACCGCGGCGATCTCTGTAACTTGCTTTTTCCCTCACAGACACGCAGACAATTTTTCTCTCACAACCAACGAGGCCGACGCCGACGAGATGGCTGGATTTCTGCGACAAGAGCTCTCTAACGCTATCGGGTTAAAACGAGGAGCGCGCTTCGGTATGCCGCCGCTTTCAGAACGGTCCAACAAGAGAGCGTGATATATCCACGGTCATGCAACAAAACACAGTTCCTTACAGTTACAAGTCGCGAAGGGCGTTGCTTCGAGACGTTGAAACAGCACGCGTTATAACCACGACAAGTCGTGCCGTCAGAGGTGTCGCGGCGACGACGCCTGACGCACGTTGGATCCGGCTTCCGCTGCGCTATTTCGGGCTTCCGGAAGAAATACGTGGGTTTCCAAAAGAAGAGCACTTTTGTTTCATGCTTCCACTCGACACGACCTTATCGTGTTCAGATTTCTTCGATCTTGTGAGAGATTTTTTGTGTGCGTAATTATATATATATATATATATATATAAATAATATATATATATATATATATATATATATATATATATATATATATATATATATATATATATATATATATATATATATATATATATATATATATATATATATATATATATATAAGACAATAATGCCAAGGAAAGTTTGGAGGGAGGCAGCGGTTCTTCACATTTGCATTACCATTCGGTTCAATACTTTCCCCATACTTTCCTTTTGGCAGCAGCCCCGCCGTGGTGGTCTAGAGGCTAAGGCACTCGGCTGCTGACCCGCAGGTCACGGGTTCGCATCCCGGCTGCGGCGGCTGCATTTCCGATGGAGGCGGAAATGATGTAGGCCCGTGTGCTCAGGTTTGGGCGCACGTTAAAGAACCCCGGGCGGTCGAAATTTTCGGAGCCCTTCACTACGGCGTCTCTCCTAATTATATGGTGGTTGTGGGACGTCAAACCCAACATATGAATCAATCAATACTTTCCTTGGCATTATTTTTTGTTAAATCTCATTAATATACTGTGCAAAAACACGGAAAAACGAGCCCTGAAGTATACACTTGTGTCTTTTATATATATATATATATATATATATATATATATATATATATATATATATACATACATACACACACACACCATATATATATATATATATATATATATATATATATATATATATATATATATATATATATATATATATATATATATATATATCTTCCTCTTGAGAGACAGTTGCTATTCTTATTTTTCTGGTTAGTTACTTCATTCTCGTAGTTCAGCTCCACGATTACTACCTGGCCTAACTAGACGTACTCTTTTACAACTTCAAGTGCTGTGCTACCTATCTCAAAGCGCTGTTCTCTATTGAGGTTGTTGTACATTACTTTCGTTTTCTTCAGAATAACTTTAACGCCTACCTTTCTGCTCTCCTTGTCTAATTCGGTAATCATGAATGCTAATTTGCTCCCTGAGTTACTCAGTACTGCAATGTCATCGGTGAAGCACAGGTTACTACGATATTCTTCTAAACACGCTGTAAATAGCGTTGGGGAGACAGCATACCCTCGTCTTACCCTGTTCTTTATTGGTATTCTGTCACTTTCTTTACAGAGCATAAGAGTGTCAGTTGATCCACTGTAGATTTCTTCCGGGATGTTTATGTATGCTTCATCGATGCCCTGATTCTGCAGTGTCTGCATGACTGCTGATAGTTCTACTGAATCAAATGCCTTCTCGTCAAATATCAAGGCTATGTATAGTGTTTGGGTGTACTCTGAAACCCTGAACATTTTTCTATCACCTTATTGATAGTATGAATGCGGTCGATTGTTCAGTAGCCTGTACGAAATCCTGCTTGATCCTTTAGTTGATTGAATTCTAATGTTGTCGTAATCCTGTTATCAATTACCTTTGTAAATAACTTGTATGCGATGGAGGACAAGCTGATCGGCCTGTAATTCTTCATGTACTGGTAGTCTCCTTTCTTATAGATTAAGATGAAGTTAGCATTCTTCCAAGATTCTGGTAACCTCCCCACCAAGAGACACTTCGTAAACAGCATGGCCAGTTCTTTTTTTTTACAAAATATGTCCACCGTCTTTAAGCAGATGTGGTATTACCTGATGCTGATCGGCAGCTTTGCCTCCTTGCGTTCCATCCAAGGCTTGCCGGACTTCTGTCATTATTGCTGGCATGTCATCTGGGGTACCACTAGTTCTTACATTATGTGGTCGTGGTTGCCCCAGCTACTGTACAAAGAGGGTTCAACTCAAGTGGAGGACGACGCAGCGAGCAATAGAAAGGAAATTGATAGGTGTAACCCTAAGAGACAAGAATATAGCAGAGTGTATCAGGGAACAAACGGGTGTTAAGGATATCATAGTCTAAATCGAGAAGAAGAAATGGTCATGGACAGGGCACGTAGCGAGAAGCCAAGATAACCACTGGTCATTAAGGATCACACACCGGATTCCAAAAGAAGGCAAGCGAGTGAACGGGAGACAGAAATAGTTAGGTGGGCCGATGGGATTAGGAAGTTTGCAGGTATAAAGTGGCAGCTGCAAGCACAGGAGTAAGTTGACTGGCGAAACACACACACATATATATAATCGTCACCATTGAGAGGGGAGTGGTTTGCAGTGAGGCCATTTAGAAAGGCGATTAGCGTGTAGTGCTGAAATCTTGGAAATAAATAGCTATTTCTGAAGTGGTGAACGCCTTTGAAGCCTAGCTGCAGTAGTCGCCTAAGGGACGGGATTAATCGAGTGAACGAACTCATTTTATGACTATGCCTTCGTCCTGTGCAGTTGACAGAACACATAAATATGCAGACAAAAAATCGCTCAATCACCGCGTGGTTTTCTTTTTTGACGCATATATTGGAAACAGGCCCTGTTTAAAACAAAAATAAAAATCTGTTAGACTTCAGTTTCTACCACTCGTGTCGTTGCGCATGATACAACTGAAAGCGAAATGACCTCGGGGAAACAGCACTGGCGAGACAAAGTCTATTTATTTATTCATCGCCTGATTTTTCGGCGTCATTATTGGCGAAAATAATTTAGCGAAGTGTTTTGTGACTTCTGTTATGGGTAAAATGGGAGTGAAAAAAGAGAGCCGAAAGGAGTGGCGCCATACTAGAGATATGTACTTAGACTGAGTGCCAGACAGGTAACCTGACCGAGTGCCTGGTCAAGGTACCTCTCTTCCCGTTACGAAATCTAGTTGGTGGCCGGAAGCACCACGAATCGAACCCAGTGCCTTCCGCCTTGGACGCTCAGACCATATGACCACCACCTGCGGTGGTCAGTTGTGTAGAGCTCAAGGGAGATGCACGTGCCGAGGAGAAAGAGAGAGAATGTTGCAGAAAGGGTTGCTCGAAGCGTTCGTGAAGCTAACGAGAACAGTATGTCTTCCTCGGTCTTCGCTGGAGATGGGCGTGGACGGGAAGTACGCATTTACACCACCTACAGGGCCGCGAAGTGAATGAGCCGGAAAGACGGTTTCACTTCTGCTTCTGCTGCATGGACCATTGTAATTAAAGGGGGGCAGAGTTTGAAATCGCGGGTTATGCACTTATACCGATTCGAGACCCGAACGCGGTCTCAGACAAGAATACACGAACGGTCAAAAGAACCATGATCCGCCAAAGTTCACTACCCTGCACCTCTTCATCGGGGTATGGTGGAAGATTGAGCTGATCAGTAGTCTCTTATATCGAAAGACGGGCTACAGCGCGAAATCAGAACGAATAGATGACGGCAGACCGGCCCGCCGACGTTTCATTTTTATTTCCCACGATTCTTGGAGGCGCCGACGTGTGAGGTACGGCGCAAATCGGACAAACATATTCATGTAATGTTAGATACAATCGGCGCAATAGTATGCCATGTGTGTATGTGTTGCTCTGCAGTCTTCTCAGTATGGCACTGTCCTCTTTGTTGATCCTCGAGTATCCATGCAATACACATACAGACCTATCGCCTCCGCCGAATACCTGCGACGCTGTTCAAGAAAACGAACCCTTCTCAAAAAGTGGGAGACCAAGCTCGCCTTGGAGGACCTGGACCAACAACGCCGTCTCGTCGCCAGGGCCAAGGAGGCAGCGAAGGCCAGAGGGTTCCTGAAATAAGGAGACCTTTCACCTAAGGTGGACGCGGAACCTTCACCACTACACCATTTCGAAAAATAAACGCTTATTCCTCCTCCTCCTCCTCCTCATTCTCCTCCTCCTCTTGGAGGCGCCGAACTCCACTATAAAACCAGCTAGCTGGCCGAATACGGAAGAATCTATCGCTGTAGCAAAAGGGCCAATTTTGAGCTAGTTGTTAACGGTTCATGCAGGAGCATAACAGAGGGGTGGCGTCAAGGGAAGGTACCAATATGGCGAAGCAGTGCACGACGTGATGCTCCTCACCCTTTTTTGTGGACGCGACTGTTCTATAGGTAGTGAGATAGAACCATCCGCGATTTTATCGAAACTTTCCACATCAAGAGATGCGAGGAAAGTTGTGTGAATTACCCGTCCAATGCCATATCAGAGGAGTACTTACATTTGATTAATACGCTGCACTAATATTTCGGTTCTCTTCATCCACCCGCTCCCCTCCCACCTGCGGGATTTTTTTCGTTTTTTGTTATTCAATTTTTCAGTTTTGGCACATTCCCATTGATGTTTTTCTGCGTGTGTGTGTGAAACGGCGATAGTTTTTCGGAGTTTTTCTGTGTTGTCAAATGAGACAAATCGTACCATGCGATTTTTAAGATTTATATGTGTGGTATGTTTTATAAACTTCCAGGGGCGAGTGTGCGCCTGTGTTGTCCGTCTCTTCTCCAGCCACTGTTGCATACAGCGCCCCACATTTTGCATTCAATGATTCTATTGGTGACCTGTCAGACTGCGAAGGCCTTCAAAAATTGCGTAGCTAAAGGGTCCGCATTGTCTTTTTCGACCGACTAACGCTTGGAAACATATTTAACGCATATCCCGCTTACATTCTGACATCGTCGCCTCTCGTCGTTACTATTCAGTAGAGATCATCGCAGATTTGGGGCTGTCTTACGAAAGTTTGGTGCTTCGATCGCATTCAACCAGTCGACACGTGTACGCAATACTGTAAATAAGCCAGGTAGTTCTTGAATACTGCGTGCTCTCATAGCCTTCTTGGGATTAGCTTGTATCTAAATATTGTTAGGAAATAAAAAGAAAGTTTAGCCGTTGGCCGGGATGAAAAGCTTTTCATAAATGTGCGTCGTCCGTATTAACTGTTGAGGCGAAAGCCTTAGACGTCCCACAAAACGCGAAAGTTTACCGCTGACGTCAACACAAGTGATTCCCACATCTTTCATGACATCACCATGACGACACTTTTTGTGATGTCTTAATGACATCGTCGCTTGTTGAAGGATGGTGACCCACGTTAGTCGCTGATCCACAACAGCGGGGGGGGGGGGGGGTAGTCAGTCAATTTACCGAGAAAAAAATTGACGAATGGCTTTCGCCTTTGAGTCTTCAAAGCAGAATGCATAAGGGACTCTCTCAGTTCTTTGTTTGATCAATACACGAATCATAATCTCATGCTTTATATAGCCATAAATGATACTCGGCAAACAAAGTTCGCATGCCCCGTCGAGGTGGCACACGAGTCGTAACTTGCTTATCCCGAGTCTACTAAAGTGCGTTCGAGCCGAACCGTCGGCATCGCTGCGAACGCAGTACGGAACTAGGCGCCACGCCGCTCAACGATGATAGACAGCAAGCAGGATAAAGTAGAGTGTGCGGAGTGCGATGATGAAATTGTTGAGCGAAGGGTGAAATGGGGCTCTGCCACGGAAGGGTAAACAAGGCAGCGCGCACAAGTTGGCGATGGTGCGACGTCATCGTAGACGCTTGCAAGGGCGGGGGAGCCCCATGCACAACCGAGCGTCTCGCCTTAAGCGCGCGCTGACTGTTCCTGCCGGGCCGCCGCCACCCACTCCTTGGAAACCACGGCTTCGTGCGCCGTTTTATTTATCTCTCTGCTGTACAAGTGGAAACAATAGAATCACTCGCAAACCACCTAAAGTTGTGCTCTTTGTTTACACAGAAGTGGCCTATCAAAACAACTGTTAAACAAACTACTGCAGTTAAGTAGCGAAACTGGCCGAAGACTGCCTGCTTTTGACGCAATCGAAGCGCTAAAACGAAATGCGTTCTCCGCGGCCAAACTCCTCCAACATATTTCCGTCCCCCCGAAATTTTTCCCTAGTAGCTAAACAAACACGAAGTGAACGAAAAAAAAAGTTAAGAAAAATAACGCGTTTCGGTAGCGTGCCAATTGTGTGGAGTAGTTCTAGCGTCTGAGTTCGGTGAACATGCGAGAGCATTCGGCTTCTTCATAACTAGACTTGCACTCGCCAGTGCGCGCATCATTGGACACATTAATCACCGGAGAGTACTGAAATTACTGCTTTTCGTCGCTAAAATCTATGTTGGTCCATTTTACTTTTGTTATATTTGTTCATTCGTTATTAGGATGTTTCATAGTTAGATGTTTCATCCGTCGATTACGATGATACTGCAACCTCTGAACCAATGGTAAGGCTAAAAAAAACATAAAATATAGGGGAACTGGGTAAGCCCCACGTATTTCCGGCTGTTTTGAGGTACTATTTTCTCCGTATCTAGAAAAGGCTTTTACATGAACCTTATACCATTTTTTAACTTTCCCGCTTTTTTTAACTGAAGCAGATTTGTTTAAATCTGAAAAAGATCACAATTTTGGTGAATTTTTATCTCTGAGATTTCAATTTTGAGGTTATTGGAATATATGAAAATTTGTAGCACAGAAACTATTGAGGGAATTTTTTTATTCTGCTTCAGTAGGGGTGTGGATTCATACAGAATAAAAGGAAACATAATCAACCAGTTATCTTTGAAAACAAAGGAAATAATGGTACCTAAGTAAAACAAAACATGGTTCTAATATTATGGAGTTTAAAGCTTGGAAATACCCTAAAGGATTATATACTTTGTCCCTGACACCGTTAAACTAGTTTATTTAGTAGCTACAAGTTTTGTAATCCTTGCCAAAGCCAATTCTTGAGTTTGTAGCCACTCGTATTGGTGGCCTTGCTTTTTTTGTGAGTTGTCATGCAGCTCTATCCGCATTGTGTTGTAAATTGTGGTCACAGTTTTCAAGCATAATGACTGTAGTTTGGACAGACTTCGATCTTAACTAATTCAGAATTTTCAATCGTGTGAATCCACTATCATTAAATGAAAAAAACAACATATAATGTCGCACTTCTTAAAATTGAAATATAGCTGCCTGCCTGCCTGCCTGCCTGCCTGCCTGCCTGCCTGCCTGCCTGCCTGCCTGCCTGCCTGCCTGCCTGCCTGTCTGTCTGTCTGTCTGTCTGTCTGTCTGTCTGTCTGTCTGTCTGTCTGTCTGTCTGTCTGTCTGTCTGTCTGTCTGTCTTAACCTAAACAATGACAGCAACGACTCTGCGGCGCAGTTCCTATTAGCTCAACTCTTGCACTGGGCACTTTGCACGCGCTGCTCCATCTAATTGGATCACAAATAATATGATTGTCCACTAGAGCATGCCAGCTTTCACACTGCACGCAATTCATGTTGAACGATACTGAAAAGGCTCAGAGGTTCAATGACAAATGCCTCGCTAATTCAATGTTCTGAGTTTTTGTGTGCCACCGGCTATAATGCTCATTTTCAAGAGAACTAGATTGTTTGCCGCAAAATTTATACTTGCTGAAGACCTTCGTTATTTTCAGGACCTCAGCTGATTGACAAGCTCGACAAAAACCAGGTATAATGGAGCTAAGAGCTGAAAGTGTTCTAATTATAGTACTGCAACATCCAAGTGCGAATATAAAAACACGCAGCGTCACTGAAGTGCCTTTGAAAATACTAGACAATAGGTTATAAACATGTCACTGTAGATAAGCGCTAGGGTTGTCGTAGCACCAGGATTTTCTTTTTTCAGAAAAATGAACCGTAATCATGGAGTGAAAACAAGGGAGATCGCTCTAGCTCTTTTGTTACCACGCCTACTGAAATTGATCACCGGTGATCGACGCTTTTGGACCATCAATTTTGGCATGTTGAATTTGTTTCTCGCACACCTGGCACTTTCTAGTAGTTCTTCCAGTCACTTAGCTTTCAGAATCTGTTTGAATATACCCATCCTGGCAACATAGTCATTTTTGACAGATCTTTGCACAAACCAACGTGCGTGTATTGTTGGAAAAGTGCACTAGGCTGGCTTGGCAGTTTGACTATGTTGAGCATATATAATTGGCAGAAATTTATGCCAGATATTCAACATAGAGCTGTTTCTAAATGTCGAAGAAATTTGTTCTGCAAAAAATATTTACGAAGGTCCGCCACATGTTTAAAGTGTCGAGATGACCTTCTCTGACAGTTTTCAGCACCTTTGGTTTTGCTTGCATCGTTATATCGATTCAGGGTCGCATCTATAGTGTCACTAGTCGCTCTTATTACGTCGTCGTCTCGCGTTCATGGGTGCCCACCAACGCTTCGAAACACATGCGGTGTTTGAAACTGTCTTGCGACCCCGCCTGAATTCAGTGAGAACAAAATGAGAGTTCAAGGATGACAGCACCGCAGCTTTCACTTTTATGATGACGATGTTTTGCGTCAGCCTGAGACATCCGCGGCCGTTCATAGATTTGTTTCGTTTACATCCTCAAGTTGTCTCCTCCACCACAAGTGCGTATAGCTTTAGACCTTTGTGCACAATCTTATAGCTACTCTGGTTACGTGCGCGGTCCACACTTCACTGGGGCGCGGTGTGCTGGCGCTGGCTGCACAGCTTCCCCTGCCCCGCCACGGGGGTCTAGTGGCCAAGGTACTCGGCCGCTGACCCACAGGTCGCGGGTTCGAATCCCGGCTGAGGCGGCTGTATTTCCGATGGAGGTGGAAATGTGTAGGCCTGTGTGCTCAAGATTTGGGTGTACGTTAAAGAACCTCAGGTGGTAGAAATTTCCGGAGCTCTCTACTACGGCGTCTCTCATAATCATATCGTGTTTTCGGGACGTTAAACCCCACAAATCAATCAAATCAATTAATCAGCTTCTCCTAACGATAATAAGGCCCTCGAAGCACATCTTGGCCCTGACTACGAAGCAGTGCAAAACGTTTTAGAACTGTGCACGATATGGTCCTTTTTTTATACTATATGCGCAAGAATGCCTAGAAATATGTTTGTATGCCTATATTGAACCTATGCGGAGTGAGGTGGCTCATGGAAAGAGGTGATGCTAGATAAAATAGTGAAGTTAATTGGACATCTAATTTATAAAGGTATTTTCCACATTATGGGTATCCATCTACATTGGAACACCTAGAGACTGTTATCGCAAGACAACAAAAATTTCCTGAGAAAAGTGTACGAGTACACTTGTGTCTCACGAAAAACCAGGTAATGCTTCACCACATAGCTCGAGCAACAAAGCTGCACTCTGGTTCTGATTTTTTTGTCTATGTGAAGAGAAACATTTTATACAACATTCATTATTTCTTATACTGTTCCGGGGTCATTATTTTACAAACTGTATATTCCGAATTTTCTTTGTCTTGAATTTTTTTTGCATATATAGTGTTTTTTATTCCACTGTGTACCCGCTGGCGACCAAAAATTTCACACTTTTCACATTTTTATTCATTCTAAAATATTTTGTTGCTCTACAACACCTATTTTTTGGAAAGATCATTTTATTGTAGAAAGTTTGGTATGTGGCAATGCATGCTACAGAACTTTTCAAACTAGCAAAAACCATCTTCCCGAGACATGTGCGAAACAACCATTTTCACGCGGCAACGAAAAAGCTGAGGTGCGTGTTCACTCACTACTTGCATTCTGGAAGGCTAGTTTTCACCAATCAAAAATACATTTTTTTTTTTCAAGAAAAGCACGAACGTGGAAAATATGCACAATCACATTTGGTGGTATGTTAAAGAACCCCAGATCGTCGAAATTTCTGGAGCCCTTCACCACGGCGTCACTCATAATCATATGGTGGTTTTAGGACATTAAACCTCATATATCAGTCAATAAATCAATCAAAATATGCACAAAGAAACACGGTTCCCACATTGTCAAAAAAGAGATTTTTTCTTTCAAATTTTGCCCAACCCTGTGTCCTTAAGAGTATCATCGTACCACCACACTTTCTTCACCCCTGGAGTTAAATATTTTGTTTCTTTTTTCAGTATGACTCTGCGCGATAGCATGAATTAAAACTACCAAACAAACTGTATCTTGTACTTTCAAAGGTTTTTGATTGCGTTACCGATGTCACTCTTCAAACTATCTGCTCTTCGATTATACTCACTAACACTGTCGTGACCTCAAAAGTACCCGTCTCTGCGTGTGTCAGCCGTTAACAATCGCAAATAACTTCATCGTAATTTTCAAGAAGTTTCTTGCTGTGAAACTTGATGCTGTGATTTTTTTAGTTTTCACCAATGCCGTTCCGACTAACATAACATCGAAGTTATGACCTGTAGCATATCATTGCATTATGTTTCATAATATTAAACATGAGGAGCATTCAGCACGCAGGCCTCGTGTAAGCAGAGAGAGAGAGAAAAGGAGAATGCAGGAAAGGCCAGGAGGTTAAATAGACTTCGTCCAGTTTGGTACCGTACACGTGATGAAGGAAATAAGGAGGGGTGATGAAAGCGAGATAGATAAACAGAAAGAGCGTGAGGCCAGACAGTTCGCTATAATAAGGCATATAGTGTAGCGTAAATAGGTTATCACTCAAGTCAGTGTCCTTCAAGGACTTAAGAAGAGCTCGTATGCTTTCTGGGCCGACGAGCAGTGAGGACGACTCCTATAAAGACCTTTTCTACGATGAACAGCCTATCAAGTGTGTTCAAGGCACACAGGAGAGTCTAGCGATGCTGGTCGATATAGATCAAGAGCGCAACAGGTAACCCATGGTCTCCTCACACTCACAGTTGGCGCACGTGGGTGGATCCATCGTTCTAGTGAGGCAACTGTATGAGTCGGCGAATGCCGCACCGTTTCACAGTTCACGCAGCCTTATATACCATCACACCGATAAATGTTTATGGCATTTGTACCGGTAACGACGGGTTCAGTCTATCTCTATAAATGATAGTAGTTGTTTAATAGAGTGGTCCAGTGATTTAATGCGGCATTATGCGTGATGTGGTCAAGTTAAGTATTATTCACTGCGCTTGATGAAAATTTAGGCAGTGCCGTAAGCGCAAGGGGAAGCGTCCTAAGCGAAGTAGGTGGCAGATCAGCCTTAAGAATCGTAAATGTAACTTTATTTTATTCTACTGAATGTTCTCGAGCTCTCATCTTTCTTGCGTCATCATTAATTCTGTAGTGCCTCCAGAATCGACATTGCAATACCGGGTAGTAACCTACAGGTACTTTATACACCTTCACACACCAGTCGTTCGTAGTTCTAAACCTTCGTTTCGTGCAGTTACTCAAGAATTTTGGACATCCTGTTGACACTGCCTTCACATTGGCTTATCCCGTTTTGTCTGCTCGAAATTGAATTCAATAGAGTTCATTGTGCAACAAAGTTGTGAGGAGGCCAGGCAAAAAAGCTGCACTGAGCAGCTTGAGGAAAACCTGGCCACCTCACACACTGAGCGGTTGCGGTTGAAAGCATGCCCTTTACCTAATGCATGAACAGAATAGTAAAAACAGTAAACAAATACGGTGAGAATTATTGAACAAAGGTATTGTGTAAACATTTGAAAAACAAAAAAACAAAATTAGGCATTCCTTCCCTGATTTAGCCTCTTCATTATGCTTACATAGCAAGCTTATGGTAATGGATGATGCTGCAGCGCATTCCACCCGTAACAACTATATATAAAACAAGTTTCTTTTTTGTTGACACAAGGCAGATGCTTCAACAATAATGCTATAACAGCGACGCCCCTGTCGTATTTGCGTGTTAACTCTGCGTCAAGGCGGAAATACTTTACGGCTACCAAACTAACATTAAAGATAGTTATTAGCAACAACAACAACAAATTCTTATTAACGTTTTATTCTCCAACTTGGTGGCAATGGGTTATGGAAACCTAGCGCTCGATAGGTGGCGCGCCGAAAAGGGGCGCCCAACGGTGAGGGCAGACACAACTCAGCCGCTCGCGCCCAGACGACCGGCCGTGTACCGCGGTGACGCCTAGTTCACACTGAAGAATCCGCTTTCTGCAGTGAGCGGAATTCTCTTGGCACCGTTCACACTGGACGTGCTCCATTCCGCCGAATGGTGTGCTACGGGTTGGAGGGGAGATGGATGCGTTGTCGCGGCTCCCAGACGCCATGCCAGAACATATTCAATTCTGGTCGTGTAGACTTCGACCTTTCGCGTACTTTCACTGCTTTAAGCGCGAATGAGCAGGAAGAAAAGTGCTGATTACTTTGCTGGCAAGCCGCTGTCTTTTAATGTATGAAGAGCAGAAATAAATCATCGACGCGAGCGGCGTTTGTGGGATCACCTTCTTTGCGAGGCCATGACAAGCTCGGTCATGACAACTGCTTCCTCTTCCAGGAGATCGAGACTTAAATTTACTACACAGAGTGAACTAAATTCTATTTCGTTACTCTCAGATACATGCACTGTGGGCTTGGCCGCCATTTAGAAAAGTTCCTTAACTTGCGCTCCTATTGGTTCGCTACGAGCTGATCTAGCCGCAGACGCCACAAAAATCGCCGTGGAGGGCGCCCTCTCGACGGGCGGAATTCTTAGTGTGAACCAACCATGATAACATACGCGGACGCCGTTCGTGAGCTTGACTTAGCATGAACAGCTCGAGCAGTCGTTGCGCCAGCAATACTGTGCTATGGTTCCGAAAATATAACTCTGTCCGACTGCTACTTTCACTGGAAAACTGAGAGAATCTGTGAAAAGTGCATTGTATATATACTTACGGCGTCGAAGGGACAGTGTTGTGCTGTGATGGCGACTCTCTGGTCATTATTTTCTGGTAGCGTGCTGGATTTTGTGTGAAGCTAGTGAAGGCTAGTACGTCCCCTTTGATGAGTGAGTGCTTCCATGATACCATGCTGTCCACTTCTGCAGTAAAAGAAGGAAAAACAAATAAGCAACTGATAGCTGCGTCATTTTTATGGCGTAGCATGTATACGCCCAATCCGCGGTATGTGTACACGTGGTCGTTGATCAATCAAACGACCGTCGTAGCATACCACGTGTGGTGCCGCACTGCATGCTTAGGTAGTGGGAGCAATTCCCGGTCACGGCGGCCGTATTTCGATGGGAGTGAAATACAAAGAACAACAGGAACACCCATGATCTTGATTGATTGATATGTGGGGTTTAACGTCCCAAAACAACCATATGATTATGAGAGACGCCGTAGTGGAGGGCTCCGGAAATTTAGACCACCTGGGGTTCTTTAACGTGCACCCAAATCTGAGCACACGGGCCTACAACATTTCCGCCTCCATCGGAAATGCAGCCACCGCAGCTGGGATTCGAACCCGCGACCTGCGGGTCAGCAGCCGAGTACCTTAGCCACTAGACCACCGCGGCGAGGCACACCCATGATCTTAGAAAATATGCACATGAAAGAACTGATGCGGTCACAATTAATCCTGATACCCACACTACAGCGTGTCTGGATGTCGTACCTCATTTGTTGGCACATGAAACAAGGTATATGTAAACTAGTAGCGTAACTTCCATAAAAGGCCATGTATCCAGTAGCTGATGGCTCATTGTTAACGCCGTCATCAACGTATGGAGGGGACCGTGCACTAACAGCTAACAAAAAATAAAATATGACATCATGCATTTGCCCTACATGGTGCCAAATCAAATTTTTTTTTAACTGCTGACCATTTACCTGCCGTTACAAATACGTGATTGTATGATGCTTATGGCTCGCTAATTGCGCGCGCGAGAGAAAAGAAATAGCAACAAGAAAGATTCAGAAAACAAAGTTGATTTATTACCCATATTGTGTACTTGCAATACACACCGAAGACTTCGCATATCAGATTGTGACACAACTGTTTGCATAATATTTCAAAAACTCGCGTTGCTCAATGGTGGAAAACCACTGCGGTGAGACAGTAGCCTTGAGATTATCACTTTGGCAACCGTAGGACCATAGAGTACAGCGTCTTGTTGCTTAGTGTGTCGCATTGACTCCAGCCATGCGCAAGTGAAGGCGGTTGGCAGTCACATGAGCGGCTATCTGCGCATTCTGTGAGCTAGTTCAGCCAGACCCCGGAAACTCAGCGCTAGTTTCGCTTTCAAAGAACATGCATGCTTGTAGCGGTTGCCGGGCATCTTAAGATCCAGTGGAATAAGGTTGATGTGAATGTTCGCATTTTATTGGCTTTCACACATTTTTACAAATGAAAAAGTTTGATACCACTGTAAAGAAGTTCTCTTGTTTATATGTCTTTTCTCATTCCTTACTTCGAGAATTTTAAATTGTTCAAAGCGCGGTAAGTGGTTGACTTGACTTTATAGCGTTTTCCTCCGCTCTTTCTCGCCCCTCGCTCAGCGATATTAGAAGTTTGATCGCACTCAGTTATCTCACTTGGTTGGCGTGTCAACTACTCGAAAGACAGACAGCAAGTTGTTGCGGGCAGAGAACGGAAGAGGCAGTGACAAGTCAACCATTCATTCGTCGAAGAAGGCTTAGGCTGTGTTCCAATTCTAAGCACGTAGACAGTCTACGCAGACTGCTTAGAAGACCGCACCGAGCCCATGCTGTCCGAGAATCGGAACACGTTTAAACAGCTTTTACGCGACGATGCACCACCTCGCGTCGAGAAGAAAAAGCTAAACGAAACAAATGTTATAGTTGTAATTTCTGGCTTCTTTCGTTTTAAAATTAAAAACAAATAAACGTTCCTCGGATTGAGCGTCTGGGAAAGCGTCTGCTTGTGTGCAGATGGCCATTCTGGCGATATTTGATCTATCTGAGTGATTCACTGAGCCGCCATCTTGTTTAGACAGCAAAGTAGCCTGCATCGTATTTGTCTACGATGCGGTCTTCTCGGAGCTGTCTACTCTGTCGGCTACGTGAAAATTGGAATGGGACGTAAGATGGCCGCCGTTCATTTAGCTGTCTATTTAGCCGTCTACGGTGAGTATTGGAACACAGCTTTAGACGGGCAAATCATATTTTTCGCGTCTCTGCGGTATGCGAACCCGGGGATTTCTAGTTCCGCGAAGGTTCTTCAGCGTTTTCTAAAGCTAACGGGTGAGCACAATAATTTGGACCATTTATTTGGGCAGGTATTGATTTTACATGAGTACATATGAATACACCCAGTTTTCTGCAAGCCTGACTTGACTGACAGAAGTGCAGCGTCGCTTGACTAATTGGGGAAGACGGCAGCCAAGCTCCTAACGGGAAAATGCGTTTATTAAAATGCTTAAATTCGAGTTGGCTCGACTACATAGTTTTAGTTTCATCGTATAGTTCAATTGATGTCAAGTAGTTATAGGTTGCTTCCGGCTCATGAAATTCTCGTAGCAGTGGTTTCAAAATTTGTGAGTCTTTACTAATAATAGTGTCACTCAACTACACGCGATGTAGTAAATGTTTCTAAAAACTATTACAGAGAATGTTGTGGAGCCAACGTTTTGACAAGCGAGCTTTTCTTTGTCTATCCAAAGCTGTTGCCTTGATGGAGACAAGTCAACTTGTCAAAACACTGTCTTCAGCGACGTTCTTTTTAGAGAAACTTCTGATCGCTTCAAGCCTCTCAGTGCCTCTGAACTTCAGTCTAGTTTGGTACTCTTGCTCTGTAAGAAAACTATGCGCGTCGCCTTAACAAACGTGATTTAGTCAAATACGAGGTGTCCTACACGTGATTGCTGATAATTTTTGCATTGGTTCGGATATTCTGGGTTCGACGATTGCTCATCATATCCGTGCGTCAGTTGTAAGTTAAAGCTAATTTTATAGATTGACACTTTCAGACTATGTGTATGTCTGTTTTTTTTTTTACAAAACGTGCAATAAAAAAGTTCATTTTATTTGTGCCGATCGAGTTTTGTCTGAGAAATCAGTGAGTTCAACCTTCACATTTGCTGAAAACATGAACAAAATCAAAATTTAACGAAAAGATTTTAAAAAATTTACGAATAGCTGCATCACCCGAGCGGCCAGCGGACCTAGAAGAAGGCACGAGCACATTCTGCTTGCATGCTAAGTGGGAAAGTAGGGCTTCCGCGGCAAGCCTCCTGCTCACGAATTTTCCTCCTTTGCTTCTTTTTCTGGACGCCACCAGTAACTTCTAGAAAAGCATTTTTATTCCTTATTTATTCGTAGTAGGATGCCTCGCAACCGCCAGTGGTATATAGGGCGCTGGTGAGGGTGAGAGCGAATACACGGGAGGTATAGGGAGTTTCCGCCCCCTGTATTACATACTTCTAGTTGGCCGTACGTAACGAGTGAACGTACTCAACGTGGCTACGGGAGAGAAGTGAGCATGAGCAGTACGTAACGTGTATATTTCATGGATGTGTGCGTACGCCTTAAAGAGAAAAAAAACCGGCGCCCACAAACAGCGATACGTAGTGCTATTTATTTGACACTGTTCCAAGATCTCCAATGATGCAGCCAGATTCCGAGATGGAACAGAACGTAAAACCGTCGATCCAACGATTCCATATGACTTCGATGCCAGTGGCCGTTATCACAGCCGCTACCACATGATAACGCTAAGTATTCCACATATCAATGATGATAACGCTAAGACGAACTCGAAAACGGTTTCATTTTCACTATTATGTGTCTAGTTGAACGAAACGAATCACGATATGGTCAATACAATAAATTTAAAAAAAACGTGTTCTTGAGTGCTTCGCTTGCAACGTACGCAAAGTATCATGCTGTGTTGTTCTCGCATTGCCTGGTTATTCTCGCTCTGGTACTTTTAATAGCCCTGAGTGAAGGATATATTTCTCTTGCATCTGAACTGATTTGCTGTTACGGCATGCAAGTTCTGACAACGAACATATATCGTCTCTTCAAGTAACACCTACTCAATTTATAAATACTCGCTCATGGTCGCCTGCCACGACAACAGTCAAGCGCCCGCACACGTCCTCTGTCCGGACAAGCCGCGCAAGAAGCCACTGCCTCTGAGTGCGCAAAGCGCACTTGTTTGAGCCCAAGTTTCCCAGCTTCAAGGCTGCATGTCACAGCTCGCTGTATATCTTCAGGGAAAGCCGTTTCCAACTGTGACGCATTGTCGTACAGCGGAGTGAGTTCGATGTCGAGTAACGGGTACAGTTGCGTTTCTCATCCACAGGTCCAATTGCGGAAACGGTAACCTGACCACGTCGATAACGAAATAACAAGAAGGCTGAACCAACGGTAAAAACCATGTTTTGACATTTTTCCATCTACCGGGTACCGCCATGAACCAGTGCGTCTGAGGCCTGTACCACGCAAGAAAACAAAAAAATCTCAAGACCACGAAGGGAGCTGAGCCTACTTTCAGGCTGTGCATCGCCTCATTGCCATTTCCTCCGGAGTATAGCTTTAATCGCCCTCGTGGCGACGAGATGACAGAGAAAGCGCACGGCTTAGGTAATGGACTTGAAAAGTTTTTCCGACGAAAAATTCGTGAAGAAAGAGAGTCTATTAGTAAGGTTTTCAGAACTCTCAAAACATTTTTATAGCTTGGGTTCTTTCTCGCTTCATTAATCGTTCTTTTTAACGAGAACAACTGCGCGATGGCACTGGAA
>WOVY01006664.1:107500-109172 GCA_013436015.1 Rhipicephalus annulatus
GATGATGACGTAATAAACGTTTAATGTCTCGAAACAGTGTTGTCGAGCTCGTGAGCTCGCGCTCACCCTATAGGTTGGAGGGTCTCTTATTTCGGGAATCCTCTGGCCACCACCGCCTCCCGGGCCCTGGCGACGCGTGCCCTCATAGATCATCTATAGGTTCCGTGCGGCGATCTCGGCCTCCCATGTCTCAGTTAGGAGGTTAATACGTGCGCTATGGGCACTCGAGTATTGGGTGGGCCAGTGTGTCTGGCACGTACGTCGCATATCGGGCAGTTGTATATGTGTGCGAGCTCACCCCTCCGAAAGCTTTCTGCATTTAACGCGATTTTACAATGCCCTCCGGGATCGGAGGCGTTGTAAGCTTTTTTCACCTCAACCTATTTTATGCATTACCTCCGGCATCGGCCCACATTTGACCAAGCGACAACGTTAACGTCACCATGTGCTGTCATGATGAAGTCATGTGGTTTCGTCACCACGTGATGACGATTTTTCGCATCACTCACGCTAACACCGCTGACATGGGACGTCGGTCATTGTCGCGTATGATGAGACATCCAACTCCCTCGTCTTAATAAAGTTCTAGCCACTTCCACGGCAGCGAAACCGTCAGAGGCACAGCTAGCACCCTTTTCGTTAGTTTTGGCAAAATTTTTAACTAAGCATTTCTCTCTCGTTTCTTTGTTGTTCAGGTTTAGGCCTGATGATTCCTTGCGACGATATGCTCATTTGCGACTTGCGCTAGAATGCTGCGATAGCGTTGCATTGCGTCCGTGGCCCATTTCCAGTCCCCTACTCACCCAAAATAAGTGAGCGGTTCGAAAACTCTTTTTACCTCTCACGGCTGCACAGGAAACGCAAGCTTGCCATCTTCATCACTTCGAGCTGGACGTCACCATCATGTCATTTTGTTTATTTTTTTTCACTCCGTCTTTTTATCATGTTACCCTATGCATATTACTACTACGGCAATGGTGACGACACCACAGGGAAGACTGAGACATCTTCGCTAACAACAACAACAACAACAACAACAACAACAACACAATAATAATAATAATAATAACTTCTACTAGTACTACGACTGAGTCAGTGCAAATCCTAAGGTACGCGCGCGAAACAGCTGAGCAAGTGCGGACGGATTCCCAGCGATGAAAGAACGCGAACACCACCATCTGCGCAGACGCTGCTTCTAACGGAGACGCCGTGTGTGTCGGGCACAAGGCCGTCCCGTCTGCAGCGATGCGTGGCCCAAGCGCCAGCTAGGTCGTCGCGGCGACAACCCGATATCGCCGCGGCAGAAGGTGTCGGCAGGTAGACAACCGCCATGCGAATGCGTCATGCTCGCGAGGCATGTCCCGGCACGCTTCTTCGAGCGCGCGTTTCCACACCGGCAGCCGCTTCTCTCTCCTTTGCGTGCATCGAGTTGCGAAGAAAGATAGCCATCTCGCACGACGGCGGCGAAAAGAAGGCGCGGTCACTCATCCACGACGTCTCCATCAGCCGGAGAAAAAGCGCGTGCGGCCGCGAATCTAACGGCGCTCGTTGGCGAGCCACGAACGCTTATGCGGCTTCAATGAATTGAAAGCTGCTGTGAGGGCGAGGTCCACTGGTCCGAGCGGCAGCTGTGTTGCAGCCGCACTTTCCACGGGGGGCGAAATACAAAGAA
>WOVY01006665.1:0-80135 GCA_013436015.1 Rhipicephalus annulatus
ATGAAACCTCGGCCCGGAGGAGCATTGCGTTAGGAGATGCGATACCTATTCGGTGGACCGTGTGTTATTGACTGATGCCCTGTGGGCGCTTTTCTGTGTGTGTGATTGGTGCTCCAATCAAGGAGGAGGAGCCCGACAAGGCTTAAAACGATGCTGCAGAGTGCTCGACGTCGCTCTGAACCATGTAACGGTTCAACCACCATGCTCGTGGTTTGTGAAACTCCTGACCTCTCTGTGCTGTAAATAAGCGTTTAGTGTCATAACCTGCTTGTTTTTCTCATTCCTATGTTATCAGTGTTCATTTCCTCCACACGAAGGTATGCCAGAATACCACAAGAGACCGGGTCTGACCTAACCCTGACGTTCCGGCAACCCACGTCAGCGGGGAAGCGTCGGGTAGACTCCGGTCTGCAACAACTGGTGATCAGCGCTGGGATTCGAAACGACTACTGGTGAACAGCGCTGCGATTCGCAACATCAGGTGGCAGCGGTGGGATACGAAGCTACAAGTGACAACTACAGTCGGCCCATGGGAAGCAGCTGGCTCGAAAACATGGATCACGTTTGGGTGAGTGCTTGGCTTTTACTTTGAGTGAACCAGGCTGAAAAAGAGGGTTACACTTTAGATCTGGTAGTTAACTTTGCCAAAACACTCAGTTTCGCCGTTTCCGGAAGTTATTTTTGGATGTAGCAAGCTCTCAATACGGTCATAGAGTTATGGAAGCTGCAGAAGTCAGACTTATTTCTGTTGTGTGATAAATGAGGGATTGATACAATAAGTTTGACGCAAAAACCCTCAATCATTCAAGTGAATAATGATTTGGGGGCTGATGATGAGAAACTAAGCGAAGAATGGGACCTCTTCATTGAAAGAAAGCAAGATTGCTCAGATAGAAGGAAAGGGAAAAGATGAAAGACTACACCTCAAGATAAAGTTTTCGAAAAAGATAATAAGTTGAGATAGAGGTAGGGAACACAGCGAGGAGTACTTCTTCTCGACAATGAGGCAGAGTTCGAGATGTAGAGGTACATGCAGCCATACGAGGCATTATGGGATATGGGCCTGTATCTTAGGCTTTTTGTACGAAAGTGTAGACAACTGTTATGTGAGCGAGACACCTGGTCTCAGAAGCTACTAATGGTTCTGCCCTGCGAGGCAGCAGATGTTGTTGCGCAATTCAGTGTGCCAGGCGCGAACAACTACAAAATTGTTAAAACAGAGCTAATCAGGAAATTCGAAACTCCCGTTAGCAAAAAGAAAAAAGAAGACTCAGACCGGAGTCTGAAAGCGAGGCGCGTAACAAAGCGCTGGAAGTTGAGGTGCGTCATCATGCGCGAGAGGAACAGATCGCGCCAGAGAAGGGTCCGCGTAACCCATCATGGTAGAGTATGCTGAGAACGAGGCCTTGGTTGCTTTGGAGGTAGGGACGATGCGAAAGACGCTCCTTGCGTGGATGAGGATAGTGCCCGCAGCCCTAATGGGCTCAGTAAGGAGATGGAAACATTCTTCGTGCCTCAAGAGGATGTTTTGACATCGTCAAATGTAGGCATAGTTAGCACAGTGGCTGACGTGAGAGCTTGAACGCCACGCATCAGCAGTGCAGCGATACTATTGAGCTGGTTTGCAAAAATCGCAGAAAAAGAAAGAGGCGTAAGCGTTCGGCACTGCATAAGCCTAAGACAGGTCCCACCCCGTCGCGAGAAAGACGAAAGGGTAGGCTTTCAGTCCGTTTCAGGAAACGTCAATGGGGGCATTCATTGAGGTGCAAAAGGCGAGACAGGTGTAGAAGGGTAAAGCAAAGTGCATCACTACAACGAAACGAGTGGTTCACTTCGACAACTTTGAGAATGCGGCCTGGCCCAAAGGGTCAAAGTCGAATGGGTAGAATGGCTAAATACTGCGTAGGGGAGAACACAAAGAGAAAATGGCACAGGCTTCCCCCTGCTTCTGGCGCCCCTTTCACATTTCTGAGGAAAGCCGGCCGAAGTGCAGAATGGGCTGTGACAGCAAGGCACAACCTAGTGGTCGTGCACTTTGTAGCCTCTGGCTTTCTCGAAAGCCGCCAGGACCGCGACTTCATCGAGTGCGATTCAAGCGAATATAGTTGAGAAAAGGGGGCGGTCAGTTTGAGTAAATGTTGCACGTGCGTGTAAAGTATGGTTACTTAGGGTTGCTTTGTAGATACAGACTTCAGTCATTTAATTGTTTACGTTACGTGCTGCGGTGATGATTTTTTGAAAGGAAAACCGCTGAGATAAAGGCTAAAAGTTAGCATCGAGGTGATTTATTCATAAGTGCGAAAATGTGTATAAAGTAAAAACGAAGAAAATGGGCTATTTTTCTTGTTTTAAACGTTTTGTGTATGGTCTGTCGTACGCCTTCGCTGTCATGTAGATGTGGCGTGAAAAAGCATTTGAAGAAAGAAGAAGTTTACATAGACCGAATGATATCGTAAAGTGATTAAGCTTGGCGCTACACGCTTCAGCTGTCGTTACGTGCTATGAGAACAGAGAACCATCTAGTGCACGGTTTTAGCATAAACCCTGTGCATTGTTGGGAGGTCCGTTTGATGGGTATTGCACCAAAGATTATTTTTGTGTTGTACACGGCGTGTTACAACGTAACGTAAGGATGAGTGGTTAGACAAACTGTGCAAAATTAAGCGTTTGGTTAGTAGTGCCGTGCATTTTGCAGCGCTGTAGGAATAGAAATATTTGAAAATGCTCAGGAGAGCTCAGTGGTTTGTTTTCAAATCAAAGGCGTTGGCATCGGCAGGTAACTTTAACCCACGGAACCTGCTAGAAGGCAGTGTTTGTTCCTTATGTTTTGTTGTTTTTCTTTGAAGAACAATCAATCAATTGATCATATGAGCAGATTATAAAGCTTTCCGTAAACGTTGAGGTAGACCAGGGACTATAGGTCACAGTGTAGGTTCGGACTTTGGGATTCTGGTGAGCTTAATGTCTAGTAAACGGTTATTAGCGGCCGTGGATAAAGGCGAATGTTAGAACGACTGTAGAGCTCGCTCGATCCGAGTTTGTTCAGTGTCCACGTGCTTGACCGATGCTCTGAACGGGACAGAACCGATAAAATTGGTTGCCGATGAAAAGGAGGAAGAAGCATTATTAAGCCAGGAGGCAGTACCGATCAGCTGTTCGGTTACAAATGCTCCAGATTAAGACTGAATTATTGACGGTTCAGTGCTATGTGTAAATTGAGGCCTTGGTACCGTTCTATGTCAAGACGACCGAGGTAACGAGGAAAGATGCACTCTACTAGAACCAGTCATTGACCTCTCGTGAGATGGCGTACTGCGCTTCAAAAAGGGAGAGCGCTTGCATTGTGTGGGCCATTCATAAGTGGCAGTGTTACCCCGGATGTGCTAAATTTACAGTAGAGACAGACCATTGTCCCTTTACGTGGCTGCAAACCGTGACATCGAAGAAGAGCCGTCTTGTGATGTGGAGCTTGATTATTCAGAAAATTTTATTTTGACAGTAAGTATTCACCTTTCATAAACGCCTCCCTGGGCGCCGCCGTAGCCCTCCTTGGGCTGTGCAAATTGGCGCGTCCCCTCGAAAATGCACTAACAGCACTGCGCCTTTAGCCTTTGTACTCCTGCGCACAGCCCATTATGGCGGTGTTTTTTTTCTTCCTGTGAAAAGGTGTATAAGAAGAGCAATTCGAATGGAAACTCTGACGTGATCAGCCGATATTTCTAAGCTATTGAAGGGTGCTTTTTACAAGGTATCAAAATTGATAGTTGAGTTTTTTTGTGCAACTTAATATGTGAATCTGTAAGGTAGCACGTTTGGTTTCTCAGCAGAAGAGGGTCCTGAGAGTTTTGAGTGTGAGCTTTTAGTGTGAAGCCAGCCAATGAAATTGGTTTGCCATCCCTCATTTGGCTTGGTTTGTTCGAAGGGGGCTGAGTGCCTGCTTGTGCATGTGGTCGAGTTTCAGAGACGCTGTCAAAGTTTTCGGCAATTACCCAGACTACGCGACAAGCTAAGGCGAGTTCTTGGCATTCAACTACGAACCCTTTTGTTGCCACTTCGTGCAGCAGTCGTGACTGCTACCCTTCATGACTCCTCTGGCGAAGGGAGAAGCTGTTGTGACTCGCATCCTTAGCCACCATGCTGTCCCTGAAAAGCAGAGCCGAGCAGCGCTCACATGCCCGGAACCCTCGTTCTCTCGGAACGAGCGTCCAGCGGCGGGGAGTGACAAAGGATTAGAAGACGGTCCGTAATCCAGCATCCCTACAAGCATTTCCTCCTGATGGCTTGTTTAGCGCGACGGCAAAGCAGACCAACCGCGCAGGTCACGTCTACGAGATTGAAATCTCTACTCATTGGCTGCCCTGACAGGGAAAAAAAAAATTGCCCGCAGCTTCCCTCGGGGGAACACTGAGGAGGATGCGGAGCATATAATTAGTTAACTGGGGTGTTAAAGTGCGACTTACTTGGGTCGCTGGCTAAATTGGTTAACGTGGTTGTGAAATGGGGTGTTAAATTGCGACTTACTTGGGTCGATGGCTAAATTGGTTAACGTGGTTGTAGGAGGGGGTGTTAAATGAGTGAACACGTACACACGTATGCGAAAGGGTGGCGCTGGTCGAAGGGACGTCGATCATTGTGTTTGTGGATTCGTTGGAATTCATTTCACCGCGACCTTGGACGTCGACGCGCCGTACAAACCAACCGACGAGCGGCAACTGAGCGAGCGAGCGCCGACCTTGAGTATATATACAGCGCGACGGCGCATGCACTGTCAGCTGTCGAATGTTCGAGAAGGGGGAGAAGCGCAACGGCGCATGCGCGCGCGTCAGCTGCCGATGTTCTCGAAGCGCGACGGCGCATGCCGCGCGCGTCAGCTGCCGATGTTCTCGAAGCGTGACGGCGCATGTCGCGCTACATTATACAGCTAGCGAATGTTCGTGAAGAGGAGAAGCGCACGCGGTGTGTAGAGGAGGAAGGGTGCACAGATGGTGGAGGAGTGAAGCGCGCGCGGTGTGTAGAGGAGGAAGGGATGCACAGATGGTGGAAGAAGGAGGAGGAAGCTTGCGGACGGCGCCGCACTACAAGCCTCGAGTATTAGATGCTCCGCATCTAAAACAGCAGCAGCCACACAACCGCCAACTTGTTGCAGTAAGGAACCCGTTTACCCTCTCCTCAGTGAACCTCGGCCCGGAGGAAACATTGCGTCTCTCCTAGTGTTTAGGTAAAAGAAAGGAAGAGAAAAGTGCCACCCGTAACTATCACTTGGATGACACCTCAACAGGTCGGCACAAGGGGAGGGGGAGTGGGAATAAAAGTGGATAGTAAAACAAAAGTAGAAGTAGAAGAAGAAAAAAATTGGCTCCGTATTTGCATGTAATCTGCAAATGTCGTCGAAACACGATAGTCTTGCGTGTGGAGAGAGTGAACAAAACATTGATTTAATGTTCTGCAAAAGAAAATTGGTGAATGGTATTCTGGAGGCGCTGCATTAGAGTGTCCGGAGCATGCAGCGGAGGCGAACAAACGCATCAATCACGTCAAACGTGAGACGTGAGTGCCATCTGGCAGTTTCATTGGAAAACAAAGCGCGTGGCTCCGAGACGGGTGTGCGCGACTGTCTCTGAGGTGATAAAATGTCGAACGCAAGGCGACAAGTAGGTGCCACCACCATCTCGTCTTAGCGAAGCGTTGCAAAGACTTGCCGTTTCGTGGAACCATTGCATGGTCAGCGCATCGTGATAAGTGCTATGGTCTTTAAAAGTATTTATGTATGCCTTTTCTAGTAAAATACGCACATGCAGAATATATACGTGTTGTTATGCTGCCCCAGACATGCGCGATAATTGCTTTGTACTTGACAATTACACAAGCATGAACGCTCACTCTTGAAACATTGGTGGGCGCTGCGCATTTGAAGTACGCTTTGCCGTTACTTCAACCATTTGAAGTACGCTATGCCGTTAATAGTGGACAAACAGACAAAAGTACAGACAGGCAGAGAGACAAACAGACCCAAAATTTTTGCGTCGATGATCCCCAAGAAAGGCTATCGTCTTTAATAAAGGGCATTCGAGTTGTGTTCGCGTGCGCGCGTCGAGACGTTAAGAAGACACACCCATCCAGAAAGGCCGCCGAGGCCGGGAGTAGTAGATCTGCCCAATTGTGAGAGGTGTGACGTGCCGTGTTGGCACGCTTGATGTCGGGTGAGCGTGGAGCGCTCGCCGGAGCTCGAAGCCGCGGCTCAGTGGAAAACAAGGTTCGTTGTACTACGGAGGCGAGTTCGCAGGACCTCGGTGCGATGAAACAAACAAACAAAACACACACACACATACGCAGATGCCCACGAAGTCACAGGCGCTCGAAAAGCGCCGCGTCTATGAAGGGGACAAAACAAATGGGCCCGAATCTACATGTTACACTGTAAATGTCGTCGAAAGACGATAGTCTTGCATCTTCATAGAATGAACAAGACGTTTATTTTATGTGCTGCGCAAGAAAGTTAGTGAATGGTATTCTGAAGGCGCTGAATTAGAGTGCCTCGAGCGTGTAGCGGAGTCGAACAAGCGCATCTAGGCACGTTACACACAAGCGCCAACTGGCAGTTATCTTCAAAAACGAAGGCATGCAGCCCACGGAGAAAGATGCGTGCACGTCTCGGAGGTGATAAGGTGTAGAACGGAAAGCGACGGGCAGGTGCCACCACTGGTGACGTCATAGCAAAGCGTTGGAAAAAAAAAAAACTTTTTGAGTATCGCGTTGCACTGTCAGCGCAGCGCGCTAAAATGCTACATTCCTTAGAGTTTCTTGTGCGTGCCTCTTCTAGTAAAAAGGCATACATAAAAAACATCGAAGCGTCGTTGTGGCGCCTCAGATATGCATAATAATTGCTTTTTATTTGAAAATCGCACAACTATGAACGTTAAACCTTGAGCAATATTGGTGGGCGCTGCGGATGGGGTCGGCCAGTTTGGTGCTGTTTGAGGTATCGTGAGGGCGGACAAACAGACAAATGTACAGACAGACAGACAGACAGACAGACAGACAGACAGACAGACAGACAGACAGGACAGACAGACAGAAACACAGACAGAGAGGCAGGCAGGCAGGCAGACAAACCAAAATTTTCCTGTTGAAGGTCCCCAAGAAAGACTATCGTCTTAAAAAAAAAGGATCACAGACACACAGGTTGACGAAGTGACATGTGCTCGAAGAGTGCCGTGTCCACGTAGAACGCGATGAGCGGTCCAAGAATGCGCTTGTACACTCTGAAGAGTGCTCGACGCTGCAAAAACGACGCTGCAGAGTGCTCGACGTCGCTGTGAACCATGTAATGGTTCAATCAGCATGCTTGTGGTTTGTGAAACTCCTAACTTCTATGTGCTGTAAATAAGAGTAAATATTGCCATAAACCTGTTTGTTTTTCATATCTCCATCTTGTCAGTGATCGTTTCTTCCACACGAAGTTACGCCACGCTACCGATAAAAGACCGGGTCCGACGTAACCCTAACGTTACGGCAACCCACGTCAGTGGGGAAGCGTCGGGTAGACCCCGGTTGGTAACAATTGGTGATCAGAGCTGGGATTCAAAGAATACTGGTGAACAACGCTGGAATTCACAACAGTACACTGCTGAGATGAGGAGACGATTTGACACGTCCTGTGCGACTGCCCGGAATGTAGCATACAAAAGGAAGCTCTTAAATACATTCAGGAAGTTGGATGATCAGCCTGTGTCAGAGGAAATTATACTACGCCATCATCCAGACTCATCTTCAGCAAAAGGAGGCCGTGCAAGTGCTATTGGTCTTTTTGCGAACTACTGGCCTGTCTGAACGACTCTGAGTGGATGATTTTCGTGTGTGTGAATCTGTGTTCATGTATTGTTCCTACTTATTTTTACCTTTCTTGCTCTCTCTTTTACCGCATATTCCCCAACTCAGTACAGGGTAGCATACTGGATTCCTAGCATCCAGTTAACCTCCCTATATTTCTGTTTAGTGTTCTTTCCCTCTCTCTCAGTATACCAAATCCTCTGCTCAGTTTATTCACGTTATTCTTGCGAAGTTCTTATTTCACCTCTTCGCCTGATGTATTGCTTCGCTCTGGTGCACCTATCAATTCTCTCGGAGTACGGTGTAGTTGCTCATAACGAGTGACTATGTTGAATAGTCACCACACACTCATCGCATGCTTGCCTCTCTTTTTTGATTTCGACTAAGACGAAGCACTTAAAGAGCTAGATCTCTAGAGCGGGCTGGAGTACACCTCACGCACTTCCGTCTCTATAAAGTGTGAGGTATGAAGCTCCCAGAAGTTGACCAACAATGTGTCAATATTTTGACATCAATTCTATTGGAAGCACGTAAGTCACTAAGAAAACCACGTGAACTTAGGAATGAGCTCTCTTTATAAAACGTTTTCACTTAACGTACACCAAGATATTGGCAAACACACTCGTTGCTGCTTTATGTTCCCAGCTAAAAACACCTGTAGATATTCTCTTTCGAAAATTGTGACTGATTGTATCTTCAGATTGCTTTATGATCATATGTCAGAATTGAGTGCAGAAACGCGATCAGCTGGGTTTATTCTCGAACAAACGCGTCCACCAGTTATGACGTTCGAATGTTTGATGCTACAGATACGCCGACGTGCTTTGCCGCAGAACAGACTAGACTTCCGACGCTCTGTTCGCCGATATCAGTCTACAGCGTGTATTGCTTGCGGAGTGATGCTTCATCTGCCCAGCATAGGTTCACCCAAATAAAAAACACTGAATGCTGCCTTCAGAACGTCATAATCGCGGGACGTACCCAAAATATTATTTAGTATGCTTGTGGTTGATGTGGAACTGTTCATCAATTTATTGAGCAGCTCATTTCATGCGTGAAAATGGTTTCTGGTAGGTGAAGTAGCCTAACGCAATGAAACATGCATAAGTCGGCAAATGCACTTTTAAGTCATCTTACTCAGAGTGCGATCGGGCCGTGAGTCTGATCCCGAGTGAGTTCGGGTGGATAATATAAAAATAAGCTTGTGTTCAAGAGAGTCTGCTTGAGAAAAATTTTAGTTAGTGTAAGTCCCATTGAGTTTTGTTGAGGAGAATATTGGTGAGCCCGAGCGAGCCCTAAGAGCAATATAAACGATAGATAAACGTATAAGTAAACAAATCACGTTTATTTAAGGAGTCTGAGTGACTTTCAGCTTTTAATGCCTATCTTTTATCCTACCTACGCCCACTCAACATTGCTCTCAGGCGGATATTGACTTAGGTTGATACAGAGGTCAAATAACACATACGCCCTTATTAACGGTACGTTGCAGCCACACTAGGATAATTTTTTTCCTTAGTGCTCTCTCCTCCCTGTAGTGCCTAGCCCCGAGGAGAACTGAATAGAAAACAAATGTAATGCCTCGACTGTGGGGTGGTTATTGATTTTAGGCACATGCTCTGGGAGTACCCCTTTTTGAAACACCACATGAGCCACAGATTGACGGGCGAAAATTTTTGTTTGTTCTACTGAGCCACAACTTATTTTACCAACTTCAGGTGGTGTAGAAGGCCCACGATGCATCGGTGAGGCTTGGCCTTTCTGATCAAAGTGGGAGCAGCCAGCAGTCTTGACCATTGAAAACGGGGAGGGGGGAGAGATTGTTCTGGACCTGAAAAAATGTTACTGTCTATCAAGTAAATTTTGTGTACCATGGTCGCTGCGTTGAGCTGGAATGAAAACGAAGTTTAATGAGGTCGTTATTTAAGATAGGTTTGCAATCCTATAGAGGCAATAGTGAGGCACCGATTGCCCGTGAGACCATTATGTCGGACCTTGTCTAGGCAGCGCAGACGACACCTTTAGGTGCCTCTCTGAATGCCATTTTATCTCATAGCGCAATAAAACGTCTACACTTTGATCTATCCGCCTTTCGGGAGAGATTGAATTGGTTAGGCAGCTGTAAATAATGTTTAGCTGTTTAAACTAAGTTATATATTGTAAGAATGATGCTTCAAAAGTCGAAAACCTAATGAGCTTGGAAATGAATGGCGCGTTGAGGCGGGGTGGGGTCGTGACTTTTGATCAGTGAATAAAAATGTGTCTCACGAAATTTTGTAATCCACGAGCTGCCGTAAGCAGACAGTATTGCCTCTCGTTAAATGTTGAGAGCCATTTTTGTGATCAAATTAAATATAGAGGTTCGCTTGCAGATGGTTCATTCCAGCCGAGGTTACTATTTGGGCCTGTTAGTTGGTCATCGGGGATTATAACGCTGGACACAAAGTACACGGAGACAAGAAGAGACGATGAAGCACACCGAGTGTAATTACAGCATTACACTGCGTGTCTAAAACAAAGTGTTGACATGCTAGTTAGGGTGGCTAAGGTACGCTGAGCGTAGTATGAAAGGAAATTATAGGAGGAAGAGGGAGCGAGTACCTTACCCTCCTAACTGATTCTTCTTCTGTTCGGTACCCAAAATCGCATCATTTAAGCTATGGCATGGGCGCAAGGAGGTCGGGGCACTACTTTCCGCATGCACTCTTTGATGCATTAACAGGCATATTGTGAATTTCCACTGCACCAGAAGAGCGACTTTTACAAAGGCGTAGCAGACTACGAGATCTACCATGATGCCGAGAGTAAAGTGTAGCTTACATCTGTTTCTGGAATGATTTTTACCAGAAAACCAGACTTGAGAGACAGCACGGTTCACCGAATAGCCATCGCGTGTAAGGTCGCTCATTTGAAGGTGGAATCTTGCAAAAGGTTAACTGAGCGTAGGATAATTGAAAGGAAAAACGCATGATGACCTGGCTTCAGAGTCCTGTTTCGAAGTCACCTGAGAAGGAAACGTACCAGCCGTTGTCTGGATTCCATGCGTAATCAGAAAGTATAAATATAGCGGATGTTTGAGCTTCCCCTTCAAGAGTAGGTCGCGTCGGTGTAATCGGTCTTGTCCACATCGCCTTCTGAACTGCTAGCCTGCTTCGGTCCTCGGTGCATGCCTCGATTGGGTCGCAAGAAAACGAATGACTGTGGGTGTAATTTGGCTTTTTTAAAGTATCACTGAAGGCCCATTGCACGCAAATATACGAGTGTACACCTCCGTGAATCAGTGGTTAGGGTGCCCGGCTGCTGACCAAAAATGTCGCGGGTTTGACCCCATCCGCGGCAATCGATGGAAGCGAAAGGATTGAGAGTCATGTATACTGTGATGTCAGTGCACTTTAAACAGTGCCAGATGGTCAAAATTTGCGGAGTGCTTCCATAGGGCACCTGTAGTAATCATGTCGTGGTTTTGGGACGCAAATCCCCACATATTAT
This sequence comes from Rhipicephalus annulatus, assembly GCA_013436015.1. Classification (NCBI taxonomy): domain Eukaryota; kingdom Metazoa; phylum Arthropoda; class Arachnida; order Ixodida; family Ixodidae; genus Rhipicephalus; species Rhipicephalus annulatus. Next base: position 11,320 of record WOVY01006665.1, read on the forward strand.
TGCTACGCAAACCAACGCACCTGTTCTTTTTGCTAATGGTTTTGCTGCAGCTGATCATTAAATATGCCTTATCACCTTTTTATGTGTGGGCCTTTAAAACACCCACACATTACACCATTCGCAGTTTTTCACACCTGACCTCATTTCACGCCTCTGCACGGTACTTGCGATGTGTTAAAAGACTCCTTTCAGTAGTGTTGTAGCTTGGGCGAGTTAGTCATCTGTGAACCTCGCTTACAATAGCGCGATACATTCCAAAAGGAAAGACGATACACACGAAATAAAAGGTAGGTGCTTGTTCTTTTTACACGTACATCATCTTTCCTGTTTATATACACCGCGCAAATAGAAGCTAAGTCTTCCCACTAATCGACATTCATACTGTTTTTTTTTTCAAAACTGCTTCAACAAAACTCGTCGCTCTGTTGTAGAACTTGCTACACAGATGGCCGGGTTCGGTGCACACTCAGACCCAGAAATTTTATTTGCGTCTTTCTTGATTTTCAGTCACGTCCAGGTGCTCATTTTTCGCTCAATACCAATGACCCAAAGGCTGTAGCCAACGCTGGAATTTCTGCCAAACGAGTTATTTTTGCTAGTGCGTTGAAATGAGAGCAGACAAAGTTCGTTTGCTATCAAATACTCAGTTACAAGTGTCCCTCAAAGACGTCTGCTGATCTGAGTGCGAAATTATTGCCAAAGTTGTCTAGTCCAGGTGAAATTATTGAGGGTGAATAGGCGTTGAAATTGTTTGATATGTGGGGTTTACCATTACAATTCCACCATATTACTATGAGAGATGCCGTAGTGGAAGACTGCTGAAATGTCTACCACCTGAGGTTATTCAACGTGCACCCAAATCATTCTTGAAATTGTGGTCACTCTGTTAGATGTTGTTTAAAGCACGCGCTTTTGTTGTGAACGGTTTCATACAGTGGCGCGTGGGTGAAGCCGTGAACAGCGTTTTGTCGCAGGCCAGCGAAGTGGCCACCGTACCAGACAGGGTGGTTGCATCAAGATTAACTTTGGATGCATGCACTAACCTTTTTCTGTTTGTCAATTTGTAGCGTAAGCTACACTGACTGAGATTGAGGGATTTCGCGTGGCTTATCGAGAGCGGTGCTGAGCACGCCCGACCAACCGTGACGTCACAAGGTGCAGAGCTGACGCGCCGGAGAAGGCTTGGAAGCTCCTCGAGTGACGTGTCACTAGTGGCCTGGCGCTTTCCTTGCTTGAGCTCGATCGCCATACCTTCCATCCGTTCCTTCTGATCCGACAGCATAGACGGCGCCGCGGCTGCTTCGTTGAACCTGGCATGCGTGAGTGCGCCTTTTCCTTGAATACGCATCTAAATACCTTTCGCGTATCCATTGTGCTTACTCTGGTTTCGTGTTTGGTTTATGTGTACTTCCGCCCATTTTGTTAACCTCAACGCTCGAGCGTTGACCACCCCATCGATAAGCGCCGTATATCGAAGCCCGGTGGTGAAATAAAGGGTAATACCACGTGGGCCGGATAAACAGTTCTGTGCTACTGCCTTCTGAAAAGGCTGATTCAGCGAATGGACACTGGAATGCATGCAATCAGTGCTTATTGACTCGTTCGTCAATACTCGAGCGGCTCGAGCGTTCAGGTTTAAAACAAAATGAGTGGTTGCATGCTTTTGCGCCCGAATCGAATATATGTTGGTGAGGCATGCCATTGCATCTCCTTCCTTGCTTCCCTTGGAAGCGTCTTTGACGCAGCTTCTAGCCTGCTCCCCGTACCTAATTTCAGGTAACAAGCAGAGACGTCGCAAAACCACGATATGATTATGAGACATAGTGTATGTGGATGCTCCGGAAATTTTGACCACCAGTGGTTCTCTTACGTACACTTAAATCTGAGTATACGGGCCTCACGCATTTTCACTTTCATCGAAAATGCTGCCGCTGTAGCCGGGATTCCATACGCGACTTGCTGCTCAGCAGTCGAGAATTATAAGCAGTAGAACACCGTGGCGGCCGTTTGAAAAGGGCACTAAAATAAGGAGTGAATTAGTTTAGATTGATAAATTTACCCGGAGAACTCCAACGTCGTTTATATAGCTTATATAAGGGTGTCTTTGGTCATATACACAAGGACAGATGACCATAGTGCAATATATATACCATGTGATAAGGTGAAGCTAGGAAAGCGCACGGGACGAATTTGAAAATTTTCTCTACTTTCTTTATATCATACGTTAACTTTCGGTGTGATTCCAGTGGAAGCCAGGGTTGCTGTTGTGTAATTTAGCACAGTGCAAATAGCGGCAGCCGGATGATTTGGCAACAGCGGCAGCCAAGCTGAAGATTGCTTAAACCAAATCGGTAAAACCATTCGAAACAGAGGCTATTAACAGTCAGGCGCAAAATTGTGTTCCCTCAAATCTCTAGTTTGCTTGTTGGCTTGGTTTACCGGGCACCTAACTTTGATCCGAGCGCAATAGGTGCTTTGTTTGAGGTTGTCACAAAAGTGTCTGGTGAAGTGATAATGGTCGGTGGTTATTTTAATCTGCCAGATTTGTGTTGGTCGGATGATTAATGCGACACTGTTGGTCGTTGTGCTGCGAGCACTAAAATTAAAAAAGGTTGCACACATGTGGTTCAGTACAATATGTAAGAGACCGAACACGTGGAGGTAATATCTTAGATTTGTTGTTTGCAAGTTCAAATAATGTAGTAAGCTCTACAACAATGATTCCAGGAATTAGCGACCATTCGGTTGTTGTTACGACAGTCAAAACCAAAATTCAGTGATTTAGTCCTTGCTAGAATAAAGAAAATGGCAGCATATCCACGGGGTGAATAATGAAGAGTGGGGCGAAGCATCCATCCGTCGAGTCGTTCTTGCCTCCGTTCGTCCATGCGCCCGTCTGTGTGACCGTCCGTGCGTCCGTCTGCCCGTCGGTGTGTGCGTCTGTTAGTGCGTACGCACGTCCATCTGTGCGTCCGGCCCTGCATTCGTCCATGCATCCACCCTTGCGTCAGTACTTGCGTCCATCCGTCCGTGCAGCCATCCTTGCGTCCGTTCATGCATCTGTCTCTGTGTCTGTTCGTTCACCTATTCAACACTCCATGTACCACCATCTCGCATCCTTTCATCATATATTCCGCCTATGCACCGCCTTCCAGCGGACATTCCAAGGACTAAACGAGAGGTGGCACACGCACACTTGCTTACGCCTTGCACTTCGTGTCAACTCCCGACCTTTAACCACCTCGAGTTCATGGTATATACTAGTTCACTGTATTCATGGCACCGCGGCCCAACGCTCGCTAAACCTTTCTAAAACCAAGGAGGCTACGCCCAGCGAGTATAACCTAGCTAACCCTTTCTTGTCATATAGTGCTCAATGTACATACCAATGACTGCTAATGGGGAATAAGAGACAGGAGAATTCGGCTTTTAGCTAACGCGCAGACTGCGAATTTTTTATTGTTCAACAACACACAGGAGAAAGCTCCCACCGGCACCACCTTGCAGGTAAAAGCGTAAGACATGTTACGCACTACTACGAGGGACGAATGGGTGCCGCTTTATGAAGCTTCGCCCCTCTAAAGATAATTTTTACAATAAAGAGATTGCGAAAGTTATACCAAAAAACTGCTTCAATACTTCCCTACTTTTTGAATGCTATGTGGACAAATGTGAAAGCCATGAACTGCGGAATACGCTCAATAGTGTGTGAGCAAGCGAACAAACATATATCACACGTGCGTTCTTTCAAGCTTAAAAAACTTAAAATAACCTTGGGTAACATCATTCATTATACAAATTATACAAAAGAAAACAGATTTCAGCGCAGTATAAGAGAATAAAAAGTAAGGTTTATTATGAAAGGGTAGCCTAAATAACATTGATTATAAGCTCAGTAGTAATATCGTAAAAAAATCATTTCCGAGGACTCAATGAAAGGTTGACAAGCATTCCTGTGGATGAAGTTATCTGGGCATCCCAAGACTCGTTTCCAATAAGCAAGTCATCACGGATCACAAAGCTAAGGCAACGCATCTAAATGAGTTCTTCCGCACAGCATTTATTCCAGTGAAATCCGACAGTTCAACGACTCATGTTAGCAATGTGATGCCTATGACGCAGGTTGAATTCAGCTTGCCTTGGAATCGAAAAGTTGTTAGAACAATTGGACGAAACCTAGGCAGCTGCTTCTGACAATATCTCACCCCGCGTGCTAATGCTGTGCGACCATATCCCTTTATCACTTTGTTATTTATACGCAGTCGCTCTGTGCCAGTAAACTGCCTTACAGCCGAAAAAAAGCACGTTTTACCGATTCGCAAAAGTTGTTCGAAAACAGATGTCCAAAAGAAAATCCCATTTCCCTTGATGGATATGTGGGGTTTAACGAGCCAAAACCACCATATGATTGAGAGACGCCGTAGTGTAGGGCTCTGGAAATTTCGGCCACCTGGGGTTCTTTAACGTGCACCCAAATGTAAGCACACAGGCCTAGAACATTTCCGCCTCCATCGGAAACGCAGCCGCCGTAGCCGGGATTTGATCCCGTGACCTGCGGGTCAGCAGCTGAATGCCTTAGCCATTAGAGCACCACGGCAGGGCCAGGCCTGTTTCCCTGAGAAGAGTATTATGCAAATGAATACGACACATAAATTACTCAGCTATCTTGAATGCCCTCGCAAAGAACAAAATTTTAGTTCGTAAACAGCAAGGCTTCCCTGAAAGCTTATCGCGCAGCACAAAACTTCTTGAATTATATCATGATTTAGGGCGTGAAATTGACGCTGAAGGCCAGAGAAAAAGTTTGTTTTTAGATTTCAGAAAAGCTTTCGGTTCAGTAAATTTGTATACATAGTGATTTCTTCTAAATAATTGAAAAGTTGTTATCGTTGGAACTTATCGGCGCGAACTGGGCATTATTAGGAGTAAATTGCAATAGTTTGACATGTCCACATCCGCGCATAATAAACTTGGTGTCAAAATTTTGGGACTGGACAGTAATATTCGTGACCTGGAAATAAACTTCATTGACGTAAAAGCAAGAGCCATCGCAACACTCTTCTTTTGTTTGGCCTTCTTCAGTGTGATTTCGAAACAGAATATTCGCTTTTCGCAAATGTGCTCGGTGAGGCCAATGTTAGATACACATCTGTTGAGCAAACGTACAAAATGTGACGCGTGAAAGAAGACAAGTCCCAACTGATATTTTTGTAAAGTTCTTTGATAATCGTGTTAAAAGAAGTTTCAAAGAACTGGAGCGAGCTGAAAGGTTAGAGCGTCCCCATAAACAATATATAAATGTGATAGCGTTCAAAAGCTTCTTTCACTGAAATGCCGTGGTGTTGGTGTCGGCGTCATTGGTTGGGAGCGTAAGATCACCGTGCTTTCCGATACCGAAAATAAAGAAGAATATTCAAACTAAATAATGGACAAAAACCTTCGATTCAAATTAGAATTGAACCCACATCGTCTGCGTTGAAAACAGGTATTCTACCTCAGAGTTACGTTATTGCATTAAAGTCAGAGAGACGAAAAAAAAACAGTAAGCGAAGAACGAAGGACTGAACAACTGGGAGAACAAGAAGGTTAGCCAGTTCTTAGACATTTTCAGAAAAATCTGCGCAGCAGTACAGGACATACCGATACAAAACAAAAAGGAATGCAGGACACACACACACACACACACACACACACACACACACACACAAAACGATTTCAGGATAGCAGGGTGATGAGCTCGTTTTTTTCTTTGCTTTTGTCCTGTCTTGATGAGCAGTTGGTTCTGAAGAAGTTCCCTGTTCCAACTAAGAAAACTTTGAAAGCCTGTTACGTGCACTTCTAGACTGACTGGCTACCCTCTGCTGGAGAAGGGAGTTAGGAGATTGAATTTCGCGTAACGAGAGAATGCCTTCAACGCATGTAATATTGCATGGATGGAGCGTTGAACCACGCCAAAAGTCAGCACACGTGAAGTCTTCAAAGAGTGGTGTTTTGAAGCCTTAAATAATACAAAGCCTTCTGAAATATTACATCAACACAATCATGAACATCATCATCGTGATCACCAAAACATCAACAACGTGAGAAGCTACTTAGCTTTGTGCCTTGTATTACAAAAGTCTAGTGAATAATCTGCTGATTTCTAGAAGGAAGAGTTATGGCGTTAATGGCACTTAAAAAGGGCCCTTGCAGTAACTATTTTAAGACAGTTTGAAACAGCCAAGGTTACAAGCAATGTCATTCGTTTTTTTATAGCACGGTTCAGACATTTATCGAGAACCGAAGTGAGGCAAGCAATGGAAAAGACGATGTGCACGAGGCCTTATCAGGCTATCTACTACTAAAGGCCAGAAAACATTGATTAATTTTGATTAACTTGCCATAGTTTTATTATGCAGAGGGGAAGAACGTTTCATAATTTTTTTCATAAACCCGAGAATGATGTCCACTTCATAAAATGTTCTTTTCGTTGAAGCTGCTTCTCTTGGCCACAACAACAGGAAGACCTGCTTAGCCATATGTGAGTGTTCAGCGACGCAACAAAAATCATTGCTTATTTATTTTGATTCAAAACTTTACTCCTCAGCATGTCTGCTTATTAGCCGCATGATTGCTTACCACTATACTGTTATATACTTATTATATTGGGACGTGATATAATCATGTGTAAAACCAACAAATTATTGTATATTCCCTAGTCAAACGATTATAAAGGTTGTATTTCTTATTTTGTCTCAATGCTAACCTTTGTCCCTATATCAACCGCGGGCTTCATGGCCAATCCCTCGAATCCAGTAGAAGCCGATCACAAGATACAAACAAGCAAGCAAACAAATTGGCAAGATAAGCATCGACGTCACCACGTTTCGATCTCAAATAGCGGCCCGAAAAATTGGCAACGGTTGCACTTTGTCTTGCTATACTTGAAACAGCGAAAATTAACAATTCTAAATAGTAATGTAGTTGCTTCGACGGCGTTTCTAGCCCTTAGTTAGTTGATGCCACTTACATGTTGCTTAATCGTTAGTGTTTGAGTTACGAAAAATGCCCTAATTAGCCCTCACATACATTATAGTCAAAGTAATTTATTATTCTTACGCTATGAAAATGTTGTTGCAGAAAAATATCAAGATGGCCTTATGACATTATGATTATATATATCTGAATATATGACTACCGTTTGCCACATACGAGTGTATATAAATATATATATATATATATATATATATATATATATATATATATTATATACACTCGTATGTGGCAAACGGTGGCACTCATATATATATATGTGGCACTCATATATATATATGTGGCACTCATATATATATATATATATATATATATATGAGTCACCAGATGAAGCGAAAGAGCAAGCAAAAAACGATGCTTTATTGCCAACATTACGGCCGGAGACCGGCCTTCGTCAGGGCATACGTGCATGCACGTATGCCCTGACGCTTGCTCGTTCGCTTAATCTTGTGACTTATAACTCGACCGAATCCAGGAAGACTTTCAAGAAATACCATATATATATATATATATATATATATATATATATATTGCCATGTTCCATTTTCCAAGTTTTGTTATCGTCCCAAAACACCACGCGATTCTCAGCGCAAACCACGCACCTGCAGTTTTCGAGAAGCTTCCGCACTGTAGTAGATTATTTCGATAAGATCACGCCCACTCTGCGAACGGTACAGACTACTCCGGAACCTATGCCACCGCCAGCGAGAACGCTAGAACATTCGACGGCAAGAGTATAAATGCCGACGCGCTTCGCCGCTTGTATGTATATATATATCCTGATGAAGGCCAGACTCTAGGCCGAAACGTCGAAATAAACCACGTTGTGACCGCTCACGGAGGATCTAGAGAGAGAGAGAAATAAATAAAAGGAAGAGACAGGGAGGCTAATCTAGACGAACTGGTTTGCTACCCTGTACGGGGGTGGGGATAAGGGTTGGAAAGAGGATAGATATAAAATAGGAAAAAAACCACAGGCACACACATTCAGGGAGTTCCGATCACAGTCGTTTGGACAGGCCGGTTGAACGCAAGAAGCGCAGGAGCGCCTTCACAGCCTTCTTCTGCGACATAAAGTCCTGTAGGCAGTGCAGGAGTCTTTCTTCCGAAAGAGGCTGATTGTCCAGTTCATCTAGTGCACTGCAGAGTGACTGTCTCTGCTAGCAGTATTGTGGGCAATCACACAGAATGTGCCAAAATGTTTCATCACTGCCACAATGGTCACATGCAGCAGTGTCAGCCATTCCTATGCGGAACGTGTACGCATTGGTACGCATTGGCCCAACCATAATCTGCACAGCATAGTAGCGTCTCGTCGGCGTATATTCGGAAGAATTCGAAGACTGAGGGGAGGGTTGGGTCTAAAGTACCTAACCGTGCATGGATAAAATGTGACTCGTTCCATTGTGACGTGGTGCGCTTGCGAGCAAGCATGCGGAGTTTCCGTGCAGCGTCAGTTCTGGAAAGCGGAATTGATATTTCATCGCTTTCAGAATGGGCAGAACGGGCAGCTCGATCGGCCCGTTCATTGCCAATTATTCCACAGTGACTTGGAAGCCAATGAAAGGTTATTTCATGTCCTTCCTCAATAAACTTGTGAGTCTTTTCTGCAATCTCAAATACCAGCTGTTCGTATGGGCCGTGGCATAAAGGTGATAAAAGGGATTGCAGCGCCGCCTTTGAGTCACTGAAAATTGTCCATTTTTGTGGCTGTTGATCGCTGATGAATTCCAATGCGGCACGAAGAGCTGTGAGCTCCGCTCCCGTTGATGTCGTGAGGTGGGAGGTCTTGAATTTTCTTGTCGTGTCTTTTATTGGTATAACAAATGATGCCGTTGAACTCTTCTGTAGAACAGAGCCGTTGGTGTATACGTGTATACAGCCTTGATACGTCTCGTATAACAAGAGCAGAGCAAGCTGTCTAAGAGCAGGTGACGACATATCTGCTTTTTTCTTGATGCCAGGTATAGTTAGCCTGATGTTAGCCTGAGTCAGGCACCAAGGAGGGGTCGAAGGCCTGGCGGCGGGTGTGAAGCATGTTGGCAAAGAATCGCGGTATGTGGTGACCGTTTAGCAAAATGACGAACGTGGTCTGTCTGCTGGTAAAAAGGCTAGGTGGTGGCAGGGTGTCCGAGCAATATGCCTTATATGTGTCCTGAGTGCCTCAACGTCAATATGTGGCGTGATGGGGTGGTCACCGGCGATAGCTATAGTAGCCATTGTTGACGCACTACGAGGCAAGCCGAGGCAAATCATGAGTGCCTGGGACTGAACACTGTAGCGTTCGAAGGCTTGTTTTGCTTGCATTGGTCAATGCCGGTAAACTGTACCGCAGGAAACCGAGAAAAAGTACTCTGTACAGCTGTAGCATTGCACTGGGAGACATTCCTCAAGTCTTCCCTGCAAAGAACTTCAGAAAAATACAGATGTCCATTTCCCGTTTCTTCATGTACGAAACGTGATCGCTTCATGATAGATTCCTGTCAATTATGACGCCCAAAAACTTGTGCGATCGATCGTATGGTACAGTTTGACCTTTGATGCTTATAGTGTACTTATCCATAGGCTTTCGTGTAAAAGCTACGAGGGCGGATTTCTCGAAAGAAATTTCCAAGCCTCGATTTCTGAGGTAGCGTAATGTTTCAGTGGCAGGTTTTTGAATTCTCCCACGTAACTGCAGGCGTGTTACAGCCGATGCCCAAACGCAGATATCATCTGCGTACATTGATAGCCTGACCGTGCTTGGCAGATGCTCAGTGAGAGCAAGTAACGTAAGATTGAACAGCAGAGGGCTGAGTACGCCACCCTGGGGGACGCCACAGTGGCTGTAATGTCGAGAGGTTGGACCATCTTCAGTGCTCACAAAGAAGGATCGCATTGACAAATAACTACGTATCCAGCGATAGATCCGACCACCTACTCCTATATCTTCGAGAGCGGTGAGAACAGCTTCATGCGTAACGTTGTCATACGCCCCTTTGACGTCTAGGAACAAAGATGCGCAGAGACGCTTACGGCCTTTCTCGTGTTGGACATAAGTGACCAGATCGACTACGTTGTCAATCGATGCTCGACCACGCCGAAATCCTGCCATATCCTGCCGGACGATAAGATGAGAGGTCCAACGGTGACTTGCCTAGCTTAAGAAGTGGAACTAGGCGACTTGTCTTCCAGCTTGTCGGGAGCGTTCCATCTTGCCAGGATTTGTTGTACAACTCCAAAAGGACGATTCCCGCGCGTTCACCTAGATGACACAAGGCCCTATAAGAAATTATATCGGGCCCTGGTGCCGACGTGCGTCCACACAAAGGTAGTGCTGCTCTTAGCTCCACGATGGAAAAAGGCATATTCGTGCGGGAATCCGGTGTTTGTGGACAGTTAGTCGAAGGCAATAGGCTATTTGGCACTGCGAGTGGCCCAGACACTCTGGCACAGAAGTCTTCTGCCACGTCAATGACGCGTCTCTGTTCAGAAAGTACGAGAGCCCTGAATGGTGACCACTGAGTGAGTTTTGTGCGGAGACCTCGTACCGTCTTCCACAATTGGGATAAAGGTTTTCGTGGGTCAAGTGACTCACAAAAAGCAGTCCAACGTTGTGACTCAAGTTTATTTATCCGGCGCTGAATCTTCTTTTGTATACGTCGAGCAATCCGTAAGTCTTCTATTGCCTCCGTGCGTCGGTATCTTCGTTCAGCACGCCGTCGGATTGCTCGAAGTCTTTATAGCTCGACGTCAAATTCCGTCACTTTCGGAGAGCAGGTGAGGGTACACGTAGTATCGTGTATTGTGCTTTTAATTATCTCCTCTATGTAGAGGGATATGTTTGCTTCACAATGCTCTTCCATGCGAGACTGGAATTTCAACCAGTCCACTCTCTGAACACTATCGCGTATCTTAGCATGGTACAATCCTTCGATTTTGACGTAAGTGGGAATGTGGACACTTTCATGCGTTTCTATGTCTGGAAACCACTCAGCATGCCTGACAAGGCCACGTGAGACAAAGGCCAGGTCAAAGCAGCTGCTATACTTTGAACCACCTAGGAACGTTGGACTGCCATCATTTAGCAAAAAAAGTTGGTTGTCGGAGGCGAAGGATACCAACTTTCTCCCTTTAACATTGGTCTTCGGACTTCCCCAGATTGTATGATGGGCGTTGAAGTCGCCAATTTTAATGTATGGGTGAGAAGTTGCTGACAGGATATCTTGTAGTCTTGTATTGTGGAAACGGCTTGACGGAGAAAGGTAGGCACCCACAACCGTGATGGTAAGTCTCCTTTTCACTGTTATACTTATATATTGATTGTCGTCGTGGGGTGACACCGGATGATGAATGTAGGTGAGGTCGCGGCGAAATAAACATCAGAACTTTGGTATTGTTCGCAGTTGTAGACGACATGAATGACTCACAACCAGAATGTCTGATTTCTTTCTGCAAATTTGGCTCGCAGATGACAATGATGGGGAACTTATTGGTGTATACGAACCGACGGAAATAGGCGATGCGTGACCTCAGTCCTCGGGCATTCCATTGAATAATAGTTGCTTTTCGGACCTCTTCTCTGAAAGACAGTGGCTGGTGAGCCATTGTTTACTCAAGCGCTGCGAGTACTGGACTCAAACCGTTCAGTAATTGCAATGCACTTCTTGCTGACGGTGTGTGCATGTCGCTTAACAACAAGCGGATGGCGTTAATTAAGGGTCGCAAAAGAGCTGTCACTTGCTGATCTGTGTTCCGCAAGTCCTCCATTGCAGCAGCTTGCTCTGAAGAAGACGGCTTCTGCTGCGGCTCTTTTGAGCGTTGTGTACGCGTAAGTGGAGGCCACTCTTCTGTAGGAACTGGTCTGCCCCTTTGCTCTTTTTCAACGTCTGTGTTTGCCGTGCTGTAAACTGCAGCTGGCAATCTTTCCTGATGCGTCGACTTATCGCCTGAAGTTGGCGCTCTCCGACGTGAAGACCTTCGACGGCGACGTCGTCTTCGCCGGATTTTCTCAGCGGCTTCTCTGTGGGTTGAGCTTTCTCGTACCATTTGCTTCAGAATAGAAAATTCTTTCTTTATGTGTGGACATTCCTTCGAAGAAGCCTTGTGAGCACCCTGACGGTTAGGACACTTTAGTGTGGTAGCGCTACAGTTCTCTTCCGCATGTGGTTCAGCGGACCGGGGGCACGCTGCGGAGCTCCTGCAAACACCCTTTACATGGCCGATCTTCTGACAATTGAAGCATTGCACGGGTTTAGGAATGAATGGTTGAACTTGTTGACGAAAGCGGCCAACCTTCACGTATGCGGGAAGACAGTCGCCTTTGAACGTTACTCTCACACAGCGTGTGTTACCAAACCGTCCAACGCTGACAATGACGTTGTCTTGACTCGCTGGTTTTTTAAGTACTGGAAGGTCTGCGTTTGGGATTTCCGTGTTAATGTCGTAAATGACTCCTGATGTGGTCGCACCATCGGCTGGTATGATGGGCCTAACTGCAATGTTTCCCAGTTGTGTTACTTGTTGCAGCGTGCTCAGCGCACTCGGGTGCCGCACATCGACAGCCAGGATGTTTCTTCTTGTATTAAGCAGTAGGTCTTTAATCTCGTTCGGCACAGTGTTCTCAAAATAGAGCGAAAGCGCTTGCCTGTTCAAACACGCAGACTTTTCGGTAGCATTCTTTGGCACAAACAGGATGGAATGGGGCCATCGCTGGGGCGCCGTTTTCACGGTGGCTGTACTTGACACCGGCGATGGTTTGATGATCCGTCGCTTGGCCTTGCGGTGCAGGACAGGTTGAAAGCCGTCGTCTGAGAACTCGTCGCAAGATGCGGAGTACAGCTCAGTGTCATCGCTCTCACTGGATGTGTTTCCTCGCTTCCTCGAGGTAGTGGCAGCGGTCAAACCGGAGTCGGACGTCACCTCGTGAGGTTGTACATCCATTACCGCAACCTGCGGGGCAATACACCCCACAATTGCAGCGAAAAGTCCAGAAAAGCACTGAGACGAGCGAGATGGGTTCTACAAAGAATCACTTCGTCTTCCTCTCTCTTCCCCACGGAGGATCTACTGGACTATATATATATATATATATATATATATATATATATATATATATATATATATATATATATATATATATATATATATATATACGTGTAATTCGTTGAAGTGGAGTAGAGGAAGAAGAAGTGAATGTGTTCTGTGCCAGGCCTGACTGCTGCAACGCAATTTATCATCCCGCCTGTACAATATACATCTCTCACACGTAACATAATTCGTGGAGGTGCGGGATGACGCCTTGGAGCACCGGACAAGTACGGCGGAAGACACACCCCTGGAGCTTCGCCGGAGCCGCAGACTTGCAGTACTTCCACCGCTACCAGTCATCATGAGCCCTGACGGCAAAATCCAACCAGCTGCATTTAACACCTATGGACACCATTACAGGGATTGATTGATTGATATGTGGGGTTTAACGTCCCAAAACCACTATACGATTATGAGAGACGCCGTAGTGGAGGGCTCCGGAAATTTAGACCACCTGGGGTTCTTTAACGTGCACCCAAATCTGAGCACAGACACCATTACAGGAACCATGCCCGTTCTCTGGGAAACCTGGAGAGGACGTCGATGAATGGCTCAAGCACTATCGGCGGGTGAGTCTGTATAACCACTGGGACACTACCAGACAGCGCAACTACGTACCGCTTTTAGGGGCGAAGCTCCTCTAAGCGGCACCCGTTCGTCGCTCGTAGTACGTAACATGTCTTACGCTTTGACCTCCAATGGGGTGCTGTTGGGAGATTTCTCCTGTGCGTTGTTGATCAATAAAAAAGTCGCAGCGTTTGCGTTAACTAAAAGGCAAATTCTTCTGTCTCCTATTCCCCATTAGCAGCCATTGGCGTGTACATTGAGCAGTATCTGACAAGAAAAGGTTGCTACGTTATACTTGCTGGACGTAACCTCCTTTGTTTCAGAAAGGTTTAGCGAGCGTTGGGCCCCAGTGCCATGAATACAGTGAACTAGTATATACCATGAACTCGAGGTGGTTAAAGGTGGTAAGTAGACACGAAGCGTCAGCCCTGAGAAAGTGTGCGTGTGCCACCTCTCGTTTAGTTCTTGGATTGTCTGCTGGATGGCGGTGCTTCTATAGGCGGAATATATAATGAAAAGATGCGAGATTGTTGTACTTGGAGTGTTGACTAGATGGACGAATGGACACACAGACAGATGCATGGACGGACGCACGGATGGCTGCACGAACGGATGGATGCATGTGCGGACGCAGGGTGGATGCATGGACGAGCGCATTGGCGGACGCATGGATAGACGTGCGGACGCACGTACAGACGCACGCACGGACGGGCGGATGGACGCATGGGTGGACGCATGGATGGACGCATGGACGGACGGAAGCAAGAACGAATACACGGACGGATGCTTCGCCGCACTCTCCATCATCCACCCCGTGGATATGCTGCCATTTTTTTCTTGAGGGAACCGCGTTGATCTGGTACGAGAATCATGAGGAGAATTTGACTACGTGGGCGAATTTCGTGGACGAAATCAAGAAGTGTTTTGGAAATCCAACCACGATAAAGAAGCGTGCTGAGCAGACCCTGAGCCAACGTGCTCAAGTCCCTGGGGAGACATGTACGATGTATATTGAAGAAGTTCTCAAGCTTTGCAAGAGTGTGGACCTACTAATGACTGATGAGGATAAGGTCAGACATCCCCTTAAGGACATTTTGGAGGATATCTATCACTACCTTATAGGAAAGGATGACTTGCAGTCGGCCAATGCCATCCTCTGACACTGCCGAACATTTGAGGCCCTTAAAGCTTGGCGCATTTCGGCAAAGTTTGGTTGACTCCCCAGCGTCACAACGGTCGCAAGCATCCACGTAGTCCCACCACCCAGCGATCTGGCGTCAACAATACGAGAAATAGTGCGCGAAGAACTTGACCGGTTAGACGCTGCTGCACCGTCGATAACACATGGCCACGGTTCTTATACGCCACGCGGCCCCCCGCCTGCGTCCATCAATGCTGCGGGCTTCGCGACTCAAGGAGGCCGGTACAGTTGCGTCGTCATGCCTATATGTCTGATCCGTGAAACGACTCCGTGCAAAGGTCACCCCCCGATAGGGCAGCGTGGCAAGATTATCCCGCTGATTATCTCCAGCAGCGAGTGGGGCGTGAAGCACCTGTGTGGTTTTACTGTGGCGTTCGTGGACAAATAGCCCGCTTCTGCTCAGAGCGGTGTCGGTCACCTCTGCCGCAGTATCAACGACCCACGGCATCCTCACGGCGCGCAAGTATTCGGAGAGACTATCGCTGGCCACCCAACGGCTACAACCGAACCGACTTTCAACAGACCTTCCGCAGCGATTCACCGGCTTCTGTGCGGAGTGTGACGCCACCAGCCTTCTCCCGCCAGCGTCGGTCACCATCACCAGTTGGTCGGCGTCACACTTCTCTTCCTCCGTCGGGAAACTAGACACCGCGGCCGATGGAGGTGAGGTCGCCGAACATTTTTCACAGCGTACAGATATGCCTCCACCAGTTTTCATGCTACAAAATAGGGTCAGTGTTCTTATAGATGGTGTCCCCAAGACCGCTAGTTGACACAGCAGCAACTGTTTCCGTCATAAGCAGAAATATTAGGACTCGTCTTGGCAAGAAAGTGATGTTTTCTTCGAGAAGCCAGACAACGCTTTGTGCAGTGAGTGGAGAACTGTGCGCCCAGTGGGAGTTTGTACTGCAACTGTTACTTTCGGCGCTAAATTGTTTAAGGCAGATTTTGCAGTTCTTCCTAATTTTACTAATGACGTTGTTTTGGGGATAGACGTTCTGAAATGCCCCGCCGCGGTGGTCTAGTGGCTAAGGTACTCGGCTGCTGACCCGCAGGTCGCTGGTTCGATTCCCGGCTGTGGCGGCTGCATTTCCGATGGAGGCGGAAATGTTGTAGGCCCGTGTACTCAGATTTGGGTGCACGTTAAAGAACCCCAGGTGGTCAAAATTTCCGGAGCCCTCCACTACGGCGTCTCTCAGAATCAAATGGTGGTTTTGGGACGTTAAACCCCACAAATCAATCAATCAATCAATCAATCAAGACGTTCTGAAATAATGTGGAGCCACTGTTGTTTGCGCAGCTGCTGAAGTATTACTGACTGGGTTTTGTGAAGAGCCCACGCGATGCCAACAGACCATTGCATTTCTTGATGACATAGTTTTACCAGCCTAATCGATAGTTCGAGTGCCTGTGGATGTTTGTGGTATCACAGCAGATAACGCTGACGTTATAGTTCACCCAATCCAGCTGCACTGTGCGAAGAAGGACGTGGTTGTGCCACACTGCGTGATTTCGGCAAGTAGTGGCAAAGCCTTGGTATGGGGGGTGAACTCCTTTTTCGAGCCGATTGTACTGCCTGGTAGAATGAAGCTGGCTGTGTTTGCGTTTGAAGTCAGGAGCAACGTTAACATTGCAGTCATTAGCAACGGCAGGAAAAAGAAAAATGCGTGTGATGTGGCTTGTCCTAGTGATGACATACTAATGGATATGGTGAATAAGTCGCTATCGCCAGAGAAGAGACAAGCGTTAGTTCGGATCCTCTCCGACCATGCATCTGTTTTTGATTTCGCACTCAATAGCCGTAGATTTTTTGCACCAACTTCACACACTCGTCATGCGATTGATATTGGTTCCGCCCAACTTATTCGTCAGAGACCATACAGGGTATCTCCGTCGGAGCGTAAAGTTATTGCTGAGCAGGTGGAAGAAATGCTGTATAAGAAAGTTATACAAGAGTCGTCAAGCCCCTGGGCAGCACCAGTTATACTTGTAAGAAAGAAGGATGGGTCTTGGAGATTCTGTGTAGATTACCGGCGGCTCAACTCAGTTACAAATAAAGACGTATATCAGCTGCCCCGCATCAACGGCGTTATCGATCGTTTGCACTCTGCTTCGTACTTTTCTTCCGTAGACTTAAGATCGGTATATTGGCAAATTCCTATGGCCTCTCCTGATAAAGAAAAAAAACGACTTTTATAACTGCAGTAGTTTATTCGAATGTAACGTCGTGCCATTTGGTCTATGTAACGCTCCAGCCACGTTTGAGCGCTTTATGGGCAAAGTTCTCCGTTGCTTAAAATGGGAAGTATGTCTTTGCTATCTTGATCACGTTGTAATTTTTGGCCGCACGTTTGAATAACACAATCGTCGACTTCATGTCGTTCTAGCATGCCTCGACAAAGCAGCACTTACCTCAAATTCCAAAAGTGCCATTTTGGTGATCGTAAAACTCAAGTTCTTGGCCATCTCGTAGACAAACACGGCGTTCGACCTGATTCCCACAAAATCACCATGGTCAGCACTTTCCCTCAACCACGCTCACTACGAGAACTCAGAAGCTTCCTGGGCCGGTGTTCGTATTTAAGGCGCTTTGTTCCTAGCTTCGCCGATGGTGCTGAGCCTTTTACGCATCTGCTCAAAAAAGACGTGCCTTTCAAGTGAACGAAATAGTGTGAGTCATCACTTTCGCAGCTGAAGCTTCTACTCACTTCTGGGCCTATTCTTCGTCAGTTCAACGTATCATCTTCAACTGAAGTTCACAGTGACTCAAGCGGAATCGGTATCAGCGCAGTATTAGTTTAGCATCACGGCGCCGCCGAACATGTCATTGCCTACGCGAGCCGTTCTTTCAGTAAAGCTGAGCGCAATCACACGGTTACAGAGCAAGAATGTCTGGCAGCTGTCTTTGCCGTGCACAAGTTTCGCCTGTACATCTATGGCCGCCGATTCTCCATTGTCACAGACCACCACTCACTTTGTTGGCTTACTGGTCTACGAGATCCAACCGGTCGTCTTGCACGACGGGCACTTCGTTTGCAAGAATATGACTTTGATGTTTGCTCTAGAGTGGCCGCCGTCACGCGGGCGCTGACTGCCTATCGCTACTTCCCCTTCCCACGACTGAATGCGACGCTGACAATTTAGACGACTGTGTGGCCGCTATTGACTCATGTATTCCAGATTTGGAAGCGTTCCGTTCAGAACAACGTCAAGACCGTAGTCTGGCTTCTTTATTTTTCATCTGCTGTCGATAAGCCGCATCAGAGCCCATTCGTCATGCAGGATGGCATTCTTTTTAAGCGAAATTTCGCTGCAAAGGGGGCCCGCCTACTTTTGGTTGTCCCCAAATCATTGCGACCCAACGTACTGCAAGCTATGCACGACGATCCAACATCTGGGCATATGAGGTTCGCCAAGACCTATCGCCACACACTAAAATGTTTCTACTGGGCCCGCATGCGTCAGGCTATAGCTCAATACGTAACAAGCTGTGAGCATATTCAACGGTACAACAGTCCAACAAGTGCGCTACCAGGATTTCTCCATCCCATACCACCTCCATGTTTTCTCTTTGAGGTCGTCGGTATTGACTTGATGGGCCCTTTTCCACGATGTATCACTGGGAACCGGTGGGTGATAGTCTGTGTAGACCACTTCACTCGGTATGCTGAAACCGTAGCAACCTCAGCCGCAACAGCCGATCACGTGTGTGACTTCCTGCTACTCTACATCATCCTCCGGCATGGGTCCCCTCATGCCATCATCAGCGACCGTGGCCGGCAGTTTGTAGCCGACGTCGTTGAAGAGTTGATTCGCCAGTGTGCTTCCCAGTTGCGTCACGCCACTTCGTACCATCCGCAGACCAACGGTTTGACTGACAGTGTCAACAGGACGCTCATTAACATGCACGCTATGTACGTTGATTCCAAGCCTAAAAACTGGGAGGAAGTTTTACCGTTTATTACCTACGCCTGCAACACTGCCCTACAAGAGACAATGGCTTTAGCCCATTTTACCTTCTCTACACCCGTGAGCCAGGTACTACCCTCGACACAATTCTCCCATTTTCAGAGCAAAAAAAAAACTCATCCCTTGCCGAGACACTCTGTCGCGCAGAGGAGGCACGGCGCATCGCGCGTCTCCGGACTTTCGCAGCCGAAGACCGTTCAAAGGCTCGCTACGGTAAGCGACATCGAAATGTGTCGTACAGCGAAGGTGATAGGGTGTGGCTGTGCACTCCAAATCGCAAGAGTGGTTTGTATCAAACATTTCTGGCCTGCTATACAGGTCCCTTCGTCGTTTCGTCGGCCTTATCGACATTACGTACGTGATATCATGCCTCACATCTTCTGGCTATCACTCCAGGAAAAATGACGTCGTACATGTCGCCCTGAGAAGCCATATATATATATATATATATATATATATATATATATATGTAGACTCTAGGCCGAAACGTCGAAATAAACCACGTTGTGACCGCTCACGGAGGATCTACTAGACTATATGCAACGCTACGGCCACTCAACCACCATGCCTGCCTATATATATATATATATATATATATATATAGTCCAGTAGATCCTCTGTGACCGGTCACAACGTGGTTTATTTCGACGTTTCGGCCTAGAGTCTATATATATATATATATATATATATATATATATATATATATATATATATAGGTATGGGATATGGCACAACGGGAGCGTTGTCAACAAGGATAAATATAATTATTTCCGAACAGTTTCGGGAGGGGTCCTCCCTTCATCAGGGGATGAGTTATGAAGGGAGGACCCCTCCCGAAACTGTTGGGAAATAAATATATTTATCCTTGTTGACAACGCTCCCGTTGTGCCATATCCCATACCTTCACGAAGACTAACTGGCCCATTGAATTATTACTCCCACTATATATATATATATATATATATATATATATATATATATATATATATATATATTAATTTCATATGCCGAGTCTAATGCAGCCTTGCACGACCGGGCCACACAATATATAAGTGGATCCTTATATAGAGAATTTCTACCATTTATAGGAAGAATAATGTGTACAAACCAGCAGGGACTGATTAGTAAGTAGATTGTTACTCATTAAAGTATTATGTAGAGGAATTATAACTACGCCAACAGAATCATGAAGTATAGGTATTGTTTATTGCAATGGGAAAAACATGAATAGTAAAGAATTCGTATGTGCCAGTGCATGGTGCACTCGCTTGACTCTTCAAATAATGCTTTACAAATTTTTACTTTAGAATTGCGAACTTTGGTGGCGCTTCTTGCAGCATAGTTGCTATGTATATACGAGAGCAGACACGTTTTCACAAGGGTGCAATCCCGTCCTTACAAATAACGAAGGCAACCTCTCCAACCTCGATATTTATGAATAGCCAAGCTGATACGTAAGATCGGTTTATATGAAAAACACTATGCATGCGACTACAAGTGTTCCTAGTAATGAATGTATCAATAAATGGTAAATTATATGTAATTTTCGGCTTGCACATCACTGGATAAATCGCTGATAATTCAAATGCACTGGTGACGACTTGCTACACACTTTACCTAACGAGATTTCTGTTATTGTTGTTTACCCACATATGTGATTACCTTTAGGTTATATTCACCCAAAGTGGACGCGCAGCGCAATGTTTGAGGGCGTATCATCAAAAACAAAATCATGGCAGTACAATTCGCACACTTTATGCTCATATTAAAACTTTATGCTGCACTGATCTTTTGCGAAAATTCACAGTGTTTCATTTGGCTACGGGTAAAGTGACCATGTAAAGTAGTCAAGTTGGCGCGATTTTTTTAATAAAATCATAAAGAAGTTATTGCACGTGGGGTTTGAAGGCAAATTTGATCTGACTTGACACGCACTTATTAATCATACGCTAAGAAAAGCGCAGTTGACTCATACATGATACACATTTATTTGACCATGTAATAAGCACTCCGAATGCATAATTTTTATAATATTGGTCCCGAATGTAAGCTGGCGAATTCAAAGAACTTGTGTTTTCTCTACGTGCGCGATTTCTCGGTCGGTGTGTCTGATACAATTTCCATTACGATTGGCTGCAATATTACCTTGGGAACGCAATTGTCATCAGGTCTGTTTTTAAATATAGACCTTGCATGACGCACAAACCAAACTCCACATTGGGTTTAGAGCCCTTAGTAGAGCACTCACGTATAAAAAATGCATAAAGGACACCTTTGCAACACTCACAGTGTGACGCATATGCTTGAAAACATTAAATATGTGCACGTACGTCCGCACTTGCATGATTACACTCTCGCATGCAGTGGTTCAAAGACGCCCGAACGCGCGCACTAGGTTCAATAAAGTATAAAAAAGAGACTGCCCCGTGTGAGTAATCTAACTGATTAAATATTATTTACATGGTTGTATTGCACCCCTGAATTTATTATTAAATGCGAAGCATTTCTTAGTGAACTTCGGCGGCTTTGAGCGAATTTATCTATCTATCTATCTATCTATCTATCTATCTATCTATCTATCTATCTATCTATCTATCTATCTATCTATCTATCTATCTATCTATCTATCTATCTATCTATCTATCTATCTATCTATCTATCTATTTAGCCTCTTACATTTGGGAGCTCTGGTGGTCACCCCTTAAGCTTGGCGTGAACCAAAATTAGCCTTGGAGGGTAAGATGGTTCGCCAAATATGACGCACTCGTCAGGACATGAATAATGTCACAATGCCGTCACGTACTTCGTCAAGCACTTCCAGCGTGACAGTGGCACGTACGCATGGGTGGGTATGTGCCGCTAGTATGCGGGTATGTGCGACAAGCGATTGACACCTAGTATCTACCCAGGAATGAGGAGAACACACATGGGCGATTTTAACGCGTAAGCATTAAGCAATACCCGACCTCAGTAGCGTCAACCTAACGAAGGCATAGAATGAATGTCAGTGTTGAGAAATTTGAGCCTGACATAGGTAGCGTTGACCCCCAACGATTGCAAATTATAAATTTCCGGGTCCCAGAAGGAATGGAACCCAAACATTCTGCGTGGCAGTCAAGCATTCTACCTCAGAGCTACGCCAGGTCTCGGAACTACTTTTCAAATAGACGCTTATCTTTGTGAAACGTTAATAGTGGTGCCAGTGCTGCCTAGCCAAAGGAATACATATGTACTCCTTTGATACAGCTGTCACGTCGTGTTAACGTCAATTGTTTAGGTGCCTTTACTGAAGTTGATTTATGTCGCAGTGTCCAGGCACAGCATCTTCACAAGCACGAGCGCTTCATGTCTATTTTTGGCGTTGCTAATACGCATATGCCCATGGACAGCATTGTGCAAGTACAAGAAACTGGTTATATAAACATATGCAACTCTTCAACATATGTCTGTGCGTACTAGGTTTGTCCATATATTAGCGTCGTTAATTGATGTGTCGCTCAACAAAAAAAATTGCAACATGGTCCTCTTCCCTCCGCATACCGTCAATTTCCATGTATGTGGAATCTGATGTATCATTATTATTATTGATATTATTATTATTAGTAGTAGTAGTATTATTATTAATATTAATATTATTGTCATGCCTTAGAGAAGCGAGACAGAGGCCAGGAGCACGTGGTACGTCCGCGCGCGTTCATGGCTGAATCTACGAAGGTGCACAGGCCTCCAGTTTTGCTGAAATAGGAAGTTGTAGTGTGTGCAAGAGTGCAGGCGCAGGTCATCCTACTACTCAGGACCACACTTACACCATGCCGTTTTTCTCCTTAATGAAAGACACTTAAAGACACCTAAATTGTGCCCTAGTTTTTATTATGACTGTTGATATCGTCTTTGCACGGGCGCAACGATACATGTGTTTAGGTTTATGTTCTCAACTTCAGCTATTAAAATGGGTAAATTGTAGACAGGGGCGTTAGGCGTTGCGGCAGAGATGTGTCATAGGGCGTGAAGCGTTGGTGTACCCGCTTTAAACTGTGCTATAGATGCCAAACATCTCATATACCACTAAACATTGAGCACTACTTCTGTGAATGCATGTTTCACTTTCGAGTTAAGTGTACCAATAGTGCCATCACAAGTCATCTCATCAAGACCCACATCGCTGTTGAAGTGCTGATAAGACATACGACACCTTGATCGATCTCCGCACCATCCCCTAAGATTTCGGCTGCCCACGCACACCTTACTGATGATGCTTATGCTCATGACCTCTGATGGATGGCGCTCACCCACAGAGGGGGATGGGCGAAGAACCGGGCGGCAGGATACTTAAATAAAACTAAAATGAAAATGAAGCCAATCTGAAAGAGTAGTTTAAAAATATTACTACCAAAAAAAATGTTTGCTGAGCAAGCGGTCAAACCATCTCTTGTTTTTGGTAAACATAGCTACCATTTATAAACTAAAGATCTGAAAAGGTTAGGGTTCACTAGCACGGTAATCTTTTTCACTAGCACGGTTCCCTAGCACGGTATATATATATATATATATATATATATATATCCCTCTGGCAGTAACCAAATAAAGTTCCGCCAAGTGTTAAAATTACTGGTAGACAGTTGTATTCCTAGATTTTGTAATGGGGCTACTAAAAATCTTTTTCTCTGATAAGAATAACGATGACAGAATAAAAAGAAATGTTCAATTGTTTCAATTTCGTTGCACCAAATGCATGGCGGTGACGCCTTGTGGCGAGCTTTGTTAAGGTAATAATTTAGTTGTGAAACTGCACAGCGCAATCTGGTATAAGTGACCTCTAACTGGCGAGATACACACCACTGTTTATTCCAGCAATACCTCAAATGCTCGAAATCTTTGAATTTATCCAAATTACATTTCCCCATTGCAGGAGAGTATTTCAGAACCTTGGCACTGTCACGTAAGCCGTATCTGGCAAAACTGGGATGGTGGGACCACTCAGGGATACTGCTGCTATAGAGTCCGCCATTTCGTTCAAATATAATCCTCGGTGGCCCGGTACCCATAGCAAATGCAGTTTTTCTAGGGTTTTTCGGTACTAAATTTCGAAACGTATTCATCAGCTCTGCATTTACTGCCGCAGTGAAGTGCATTATAACCTGATAACAAATCTGTAATGATAACTGCTAATGATTCGCTTGAAGGCCATTTGCGTAGGGCAAAAACAATGGCCAATAATTCTGAATGAATACAGGGATATAATCTGGGAGTCGAATCGTAAAGGACCAGTCGAAGGAAGGAGAGAAGATGCCAACCCCAGCCTTTACTTTTGACACAGATGCATCAGTCGCAATGATATTGTTTATCTCTAGGTGAGCTAGATAATCTGCTAACTGGTCAATTTAAGTACCCTTGTGCCAATTGTTTTGCGTCATGAGAAAATATATCATCAAATTGTATGCTAAGCATTGACTTAGGTTGTTTAAAGGACCAATATGTTATTTTTTATTCAGTTGCTGTAGTAGCGCTTGTGCAAATACCATTTACTGCCAAAGAGTAATAGTACATAGTGGATCATCCCAACTTTCATTTTCTTCTGCCGCTAAACTCGTGCAACCTCCGTGGCACCTACCTAACGAAGTATTGATATTACCATAACTGGCCTTCAAAAAAAACGCCTACTTCTTTCACCGGCTCTTGAGCAGCTCACACCACATGTCTAGTATGAAGTCTCCCTTGTCCAATGCATATGGAGAAGGAAGACTTCATACTAGACATGTGGTGTGAGCCGAGTCCAATGGCTACGGTCGTCGATGTCCGAGTCACCGATTTGCTTTGCTTTGCTTTGCTATTCTAGTTACATGGCACGTACCCACTTAGAGGGATTGGCAAAGAATGCAACGTAGAGACGGGTAAATGTTATTTTAGGTAAGCTATGAAATTTTTAACCACAAATAAAGAAATGAAATGGCAAATATACGTGAAATATTCAGTTTATATGAAAGTGATATGCTTTTGAGCCTGTATTCCGGACTACCGTGATAACCTGACGAGAATAATTTAGAAACTTAAGTTTTAACCTAATGAAACGACGAAAAATCTTAAATAACAGGTTGAAATGGCACTCATCGAGTATTTATAATAAAATTACACACGGCATCAAATGCATCCTTGTGACAGTATCCCAAGCCTGAGGCACCGAAACTTAAAATATTTTCCTCCGATAAGGTCAAGGCTATTTTTTGTAACTGGAGTAAGTATAAATCGAGTTCTGATACGAGAATACATTGCACATCTCAAAAAGTAATGTGTGATATCTTCAGTTCTCCGCAGAATTGGCAGAAGGGTGATATCGTCAGACCAGCCATGTACCGGTAAAAGTTTAATGGGGGGACACGACGTCGAAATCTGGAGATCATCTCTTCTGATTGTCGAGAATGGCTCCACTGCGATCTCCATGGGTATTTTTGCAGAGATCCAACTGTCTTCCTCTTCCTCGTAGCCCGAGCGCATGAATGCGTGGCGCATATGCCAGCCGAGTTATGCCTGGTTCTCGTGCCACGATGATTGCGACGGGCTACTTGACCAACCCATCGCAGCATTATATACCCCATATTTATGTACACTGACGAATCGTTTTTGCCGAACAGCTCAACCGGAGCAGTCGTGATACCAAAGTTGGCTCCGTCAATTAAATTAAGTACATCAAACGCAACAACATTACCTGCAGCAGAGCTGGCAGCCCTTTGTACCGTTTTGTTTCGTCATTGATTAACCTACACGCTAGTGATATATTTTCTGCGACTTGAAGGCGGCACTGCAGTCTTACTGTCAGTCTTACGCCATAAACCGCCCGAGCAGCTGGTACTGGACATAATAGAGGATATACACCACCTAACTGGGAAAGGGTATCAAGTATATTAGGTGGTTACCCAGCCACTTCAGAATCATTGGCAATGAATGGGCTGATCAAGTTGCCCGCTCAGCCCACACAGAAAACGATGAACTGCTACTACCGCTTTCTAGGAGCGATGCTGCTCGGAAGCTCCGCTGGCTTGCTAGTCAACAAACCACGCCACAATGAACTCAGCCGCACTACAAGCATGCCCGGCTGTTGTCCGTTGAATTGCCGTGAGGCTTCACCGAGCAGACGAGACACTTTCACGTAGGCTGTGGTTCGGTGTTGCCTTTACGTACACCTTTGCTTTACGCATCGGGATGGCCGACACCGCAGCTTGGACCACCATGGCAACGAAGAAACCACCCGACATGTTCTTTCTGACAGCCTAGTGTACAGTAGACAGCGTCTATGAGTTCGCAAGAAACTCAGCAATATAGATTATCAACCCCAGATTCGCTACTTCCGTGCTGGTGGAAAGCACTGTGTCTCATCTGCTCCTATAGCTCTGTTTTTATCTACTCCGACTATCTACGTCAACCATCGTAACTCTGAATTTCGGTGTATTGGTGATTAAAATTTCAGAAAGGTTAGGCAGGATCAGTACAATATAATTCACTTTTATTGCTTGCCTTAAGAAATGAAATTACGAACTGGCACATGCCCAGCATGGAGCCATTTTAAATGGATGAGTTAATTAGTGATGGAATCGGTCCTAAGCAATTTGGCGCACAATCTCGAGCAGCTAAAACCTCAATTTCTAGCAGTAAATCAGCCTTTTTTAGCACTTGACAGTCATACATTTCCAAACACACATTTTAGGTCTCTAAGTGTGAGTAGTTTACCATTTTTAGCAAAATAAATATAAGAATGTACCCTTGTATATGATGCCACAAAAAGTAAAGTTAACCCACAGCTTCTCGTTTTCCTGCGGACAGCCCTAGATTTCTGTATAGTCTTGGCGTCAGTATTCTTGGTATTTCCTTGCGATACACATTTCATTTGCTAATCAGTACAACTTTCCCTTATGCTTCCAGATGCATAAATTTTCCACGCATATTACGTTTGCTATCAGAAAGAACTAGCCATGTGATGATGCCTGTGCTTTCACTGCAACTTAGCAATAAAATTTACGTAGAGAAGTACAAGCTGTTGCACTTTATGAACAGACTCATTATGCTTTTGTTTATTTTGCACCTAATGAAGAAATAGTATATTGCGAATTCTAACAATACGCAAAATTAAATTCACTAAAATGAAAGGTTAGGCTTTACACTTTATTTATACACTTTTTTTAACTTGCACTCATGCAAAAGAAGCAGCACCAGTATACAAGGGTAGCGTTTCACTGCGCTACAGCAGCAAAATTTTCCAGCCCCTGTAGTGGCTGGCATTGTTTATATTTGCGGTCCATATAGTATGATAAATAAAACTTCAGTGACCTGCATAAATCCGATAGAAGTCAGAAAAAAGAGAAAGCTAATTAAAAAATAGCTGAAGACAAGCGACATGCTCTAATTGTATATGCGCATTTTTTCCGAAGTTAATGCAATCACTCCACACATAACAGAATGGTGTCTCATTAAAACGTGTAATCCTGTACTAGTTTTTACCACTTAATTATCGTGTCCTGCCCAAACATACAGCTTGACCAAGATGAACCCACGCCAACTAGCCAAAATTACTACACTCCTCCAGCACCTTCAGTGGTACTTTCAGGCACACTATACTAAATTTTGTTCTCTTCTGTGCATTAGGTTGGTGCAAAATATCATTAGGCAAAGTGTTTAAGACGAGCTGTGCATGCCTTGGGGTTCGGCCGAGCCTTGCGTGGTGTATTGCATAATTTTATTATTGTTGAATATGAAGGGTGATGAAGAAAACTCAGGGTCTAATAGCGATTTTTCGGTGAAAGATCTTAAATACAGGAACAGAAATTAAGGCTTTACATAAAATCTGAAGTTCAAATTGGAATGCAGAGTGTCCAAACACACATGTCTGTCATCCAGAATACATTTGCGTCACTTAAAGACTGTAAAAAAGGGGTGAAAAATGTGCCGCATTAGTGAATGCGGTTCAAGAACGAGTTGCAAAATAATCAGTAAGATGGTGGGACACCCAAAGAAATATCCAAGTGATTCTCCACACCCAAGGTTTTAAAAAAGGTAGGACTTCGTTAGGACCACACCCAAGGTTTTAAAAAGTTAGGACCAATTGAACAGTGTATCCAGCTGAGATGAACTGAAATTGACTCGCGCTCATCGTGGGCCATAGAACAAGTGTTGAATGCGCGTATATTTGATGATTGATGAGACAACAGACGGCTCTAATTCTGTTAAGTCTTATCAGATTCTTTTCGTCGCCCAGCAAGCCTCCTAGAACCTACTGTTCTGTCTTGGTCATGAGGAAGTTGTCAATTTAAACTCATGCATGGAGGTCATAGCTTACAATGCGAGGCTCATTGTTGCTCAAAAGAACAAAGTTTAAGAATGACCCCAAGGCCTAACTTGGTTCCAGCAAATGAATAATTTGGCCTAGGATTATGTGCCTTTGCTAGAAACTATGCTGTAATCACTGCCCAAGTGTGCCATTTCTTTCATGATGAGCCTGCAATTGTATCACACAGCTGTTCTTCATTGGTAGGGCCATATGATTTCCGTACACAAAAGAAAAACGGCTTGCAGTGTAAGTAACGAGTTCACAATTGCCAGTTTTAGTGGAAATATTGTCTGCAGCTGTCGTCCTTACTGAGATAGGAACCGCAGCGTGTGAGCAATCTAAGCCGGAATCCAGATGGGAATCATTCATCCTGCCATAAAATCGTCGAACTGCTTGAATATTCTTCGCAAAAAACCCTTTGCAGGCATCATGTTAGGTGACGAATTACCTCAATTGCTTGAAAGAAGAGTAGATTTGCACAAGACTTCACGTCATGTGAACTGATTTATTAGTGTATGGTCGAAAGCTTCCCATTCGTTACGAAATGCTGAAACTTGATTCACCATCCTCATCATCATCAACCGCAGCATCAACGAAGCTTGCAAGCTACGTGAAGGCCTTACAGATGCACACTGGGTGGGTTGTTACTATGAAAAATGATGCCGATTGGTGTAGTGAATACCTAGCTAGTGTACCTGCAGTAGGCACCCCATGAGAGTTTACTGAAGGCTCTGTGGAAGGCCACTCCTCCATCTTATGCTATGATTTTGCTACGTTGTTCTTACAGGCCTGACATCTTTAGCCCACTTGTTCTTGTGCGAGAGATTTTTATAGTGGTTTTTTTCAACCACATTTTTAAATTTTAGAAGCGAAGCTCCTTATGGCGTGGCTTGGGCGTCCCTCGTATGTAACCACCAGTGGCACATACCCGAAATACGTATAACACTTGACCTCCAAGGTGGTGCCAGTGAGAGATTTCTTCTGTGCGTTGCTTAACAATAAAAATAGTGCTCAATGTACATGCCAATAGCTGCTAATGGGGAATGAGAGACATGAGCATTCAGCTTTTTAGTCAACGTGCACGCTGCGATCCCCATTAGCAGCCATTGGCATGTACATTGAGCACTATCGGACAAGAAAGGGATGCTACTATATACTCGCTGGTTGTAACCTCCTTAGCTTTAGAAAGGTTTAGCGAGCGTTGAGCCGCAGTGCCATGAATACAATGAACTTGTATATACCATGAATGAACTCAAGGTGGTTAAAAATGAGAAGTAGATACGAAGCGCAAGCCGTAAGAAAGTAAAAGCCGAATTCTCCTGTCTCTCATTTCTCATGAGCAGCCATTGGCATGTATATTGAGCCCTATCTGACAGGGAAAGGTTGCTACGTTATACTCGCTGGGCGTAACCTCCTTGGTTTTCGAAAGGTTTAGCGAGCGTTTGGTCGCAGTGCCATGAATACAATGAACTAGAATATACCATGAACTCGAGGTGGTTAAAGGTGGGAAGTGGACCCAAAGCGCAGGCCGTAAGAAAGTGTGCGTGTGCCACCTCTCGTTTAGTCCTTGGAATGTCCGCTGGATGGCGGTGCTTCTATATGGGGAATATATGATAAAAAGATGCGAGATGGTGGGACTTGGAGTGTTGAATAGATGAACGAACGGACACACAAACAGATGCATGGATGGACGCATGAACGGACGCAGGGGCGGATGCACGAAAGAACGCAGGAACGGGCGCACAAACAGACGCATGGACGGTCACACAGACGGACGCATGGACGGACGAATGCTTCGCCCCACTCTCCATCATTCACTCCGTGGATATGCTGCCATTTTTTTACAGTTAAAAGAAAATTATTCATAGAAAGAGACCTCTCTAGGGCTTATATATTGTTGATGTTACCATAGCTCACTGCCTGCTATTATCTTAAAGCTGGTTCGAACCTGCTGCTTTCTGTTGAACCAAACTGAAGGGTTCTATGTCATGTAAGGCTGTAGTGTACTAGTTACCTATGGAAATATTGCACAGTCGATTTGAACACGTATTTATAAAATGAAGGTAATACTTTACAGCCTGCATTTAAAGTTTGATAAAGTGACGAATAGTCTGGTATTCATTATTAACACTGGTATAACGCCTGCTCTAAGCCTTGCTTCATGAAATTGCAGGTAATTTATGATGTGTGCCACTTTGCGTGGATGGGTTTACTTGTTAAAAAAGTTGTTCAGAAGGGAACATGTTCCCTTGGGCTCGGTAGGTGTTGAAATTACTACCAGCACTGACATGAAAAAAAAATTGCTTTTGGCTTAAAGATGCTCAAAGAGGAATATTTTACAAAGTTTTTGGTGCTGCTGATAGTTTAGGAAGAGCCAGCAGTCTGCTGTTTTCTTTTAATTGCCTTCGTCTTGCTCCTACTTTCGTTTTCAGAGGAGAGCCAGGAGAGTGCACTGTAAATTCCATTTATAGATTGGAGAGCATACTGTGATGTTACGCGAAGCTCCCTCCACCCCCCCTCCCCGAGTGTCTTTTGATGCTTTTTCCCCTATTTCAATAAATGATGACCTCACACTTAACAGTTTTCGTTGTAATTAATTAAATGTATTTCATTTACTTACAGCACAAAAAATATGTTCAAAACATAGTTTCTGTCGGGAATCTTTTATAGTGATTTGTCCAACACCCACCAATATTTACAACAAGGATACTACCAGATGAATTGGCCGTACGCATAAAAATGTCTCAGTTATTTAGCAACCTCAGCAGTAACAAGAGCATGAGGTCTACAAAAAGGTTTACATGAGGTTTACAAAAAGACAAAGTACACGAGTATGCACGTGAAGATACGCTAGCCGACTTCAGAGTCGCTGAAAAGTAAGTTTTGTCTTTTGAGACATCGGACAACAATTGACAATATCTATGGAGACATACGACAACGTAGAAGCACACTTTCTTCAGCAAATTTATGTATGTGCGTGAATCTAGGAGTATAAATGAGACTTATGAAAGCTTTGTTTCTTTATTAAAATGCACTTATGTAGTGACAAATACGGGCTCTAAGAACGACGAAGAAGACGTTTGTTGTGACAGAGGCTCATGCTGCTGCAGCTGCTGCTGAAACCGCTGTTACATTAGGTTATAGCCGCAGGGAAGTTTTCTCTGCTGTGTGCGAGTACATAAGGGCAAGAAAGAGATTACCCTGTTAGCCTAATATTATTATGTACGGCTACGAGACTACCTGAATGCCTGACTTAGCACACTTAACGATCCTGCCGCCCGGTTCTTGGCCGATACCCCTTTGTGGGCGAGTGCCAGCAAAGCTGAAGGTTCATCATCATCATCATTATCATCATCATCAAGCGCTGGTTGCTGTCTCGGTGCTGTTAGGCCCAATAAACGATGCTCTACCCCGGCATGCGGCTGGCAGTATTCTTACATTTGGTGGAGAGTGCTGGTTGTCTCAAACTGGAACTCTGTTCCCGGACTTTACCTCAGCCCTTCGCCTCGTCAATGCCTGACAACATGACCCAGCCCCCTGCAGTGATAATCCCATCTGACACCTGTTCCGGAATGCCACGACAGCGAGATCCAGTGATTTTCAACGCGACCGACGACCAAGACGCCGAAGATTGGCTGTCGCAGTATGAAGCGGTAAGCGCCCACAATAAGTGGGGTGACACAGACAAGCTCGCTTACCTCAATTTCTATCTCTCGGGTGTGGCAGAACTGTGGTTTAACAACCACAGAGCGGAAATATCCTCTTGGCCTACCTTGAAGACGCGCTTCGCAGAAGTCTTTGGCCGACCCGCTGTTCGCAAGCTCCGCGTCGAACAGTGCCTGCGCTGCCGCGCACAGCGCTCAGGCGAGACCTCTACCTCGTATATTGAGGATGTTTTGGACCTCTGTCGTCGTATCAATTCAGATATGTCTGACACTGACAAAAAATGGCACACCATGAAAGGTATCGAGGACGATGCCTTTCGCATGCTCGTTGCGAAAAACCCGCAAACCATCGCCCAGCTTATTCAGCACTGTCAGAGTTTCGACAAGCTGCGGAGAGAGCGGATTTCTACTCGACGTCCAAACCTCGACATGACCTCTACATCTGGGTTAACCATTGGCGCCGTTTCCTCCGAACAAACCACGTTAATGCAGCAAATCCAGCAGTTTGTCTGAAAAGTTTCGCGTCAATTGTCTCTTGTGCCGTACGTCCTGACCAGTGAGCACATGCTGACCCCAACGCTCCACACGGCAACCGAAGAGCAAGTTTCTGACGCCCTGTCTCCCACACACAATACTCCGCCTATCTCCGCCCCTCTCACTTACGCAGAGCCCGCCAGACGATCGCCGCCGTCGCTACCAACCGTCACGGATCTTGCTAGACAGCCCCGTCCCCTCAACGCAGCAAGTCCTCCTACCCGTCACCACCCACCTCCTGTTCGCCACCCCACACCACCATCAACAAACCCTTGGCGCACTCCAGACAATAGGCCAATTTGCTATTTCTGCCCCCTTCCTGGTCATGTAGCATGCTACTGCCATCGTCGGGATTACAACCCAACTGCTGGTAAGGCGACTTATGACTCCTACCGTCCAAAGCCACCACAGCCGTCTTCGTTCCGCCCCACGTCGTATGAGTCACCGCCACGCCACCGCGGCTTCGAAAGGAATCGGAATCACCACGGCGCTGCTCTATTTCTCCGATGCTTTCTCGATAACCACCCGCCCAAACAGAAAACTGACCATCGCAGTTCCCGAGGCAAGAGCTGCGCATATATCGAAACCTTCAAGACCTCCGTTTTTACCTGCTAATGAAATAACTGTGCATACTGATGGTGTACTTACGAAAGCGCTCGTTGATACTGGTGTTGCCGTGTATGTGTTAAGTGGTGAACTGTGCCGCAAGTTGAAGATGCTTACGCTGCCGCTTTCCGATGTCTCTCTCCGCACGGCCACTGCGCATCACATCTAACCTTCTGCGGCGTGCACAGCTCGACTGGTCATCCAAAATATTTTGTATGTAGTCGAATTTGTTGTGTTTTCCCCATGTTCACACGATATCATCTTAGGCTGGGACTTCCTCTTCGCTCATCATGCCGTCGTTCACTGTGCGCGTGCCGAACTAGAGTTGTCGACGATGTGTGAACTGCCCCTGTGTGAAGCGCCGACGTCTGAAGGACCTTCTTTCAAGCCGCTATCTTCCCGAGTCATCGTAACCGCGGACACTCTAATCCCTCCTCTATCCTGTGTTCATGTGCCACTCTTCTGTGACGACGCACCCTCTGTCACCGCCCTCTTTATCCCCTCCGACACCTTCGGCTCTCGCAAAAGCTTCCTTCTCCCGTTCACAGTTGTCACCGTGGAAAACTCACGTGGCTCCATTTATATAACGAACTCGCTTCCTTACCCAGCCATATTATTCCGTGGTGAACTTCTCGGTCACTTTGAGGAAATCGATTCTGTTTCATCCAATCACCTACCTGATGACTTCTTATCATCTCACTTAAACACCATTACCTCTGATACCACGCCCACTTTATCTCCGGAGGTTTTTTTACCCATTCATTGACCCCAAACTTCCCGTTGCTCAGCGCACCCAACTCCTGGCTTTACTCGATCACTTCAAGATGTCATTTGATCACAGACAACCTTCTTGGGGTCGCACGTCTGCCATCGTTCACAAAATCGACACCGGTATTGATGCACCTTTGCGCCAGCGCCCATATAAAGTTTCTCACGCTGAATGCCGAGCCATTGATGATCAGGTGAACGATATGCTTCGACGTGGTGTGATAAAGCCTTCAAACAGCCCTTGGGCCTCTCCGGTTGCACTGGTGAAAAAAAAGAACGGCGGCATCAGATTTTGTGTTGATTACAGTCGTCTTGACAAAACCACGAGAAAAGATGTTTATCCGCTGCCCAGAATTGATAACGCCCTCGATTGCCTGCAAGGAGCAGAGTTCTTTTGTTCTTTAAATCTTCAATCCGGCTACTGGCAGGTCCCTATGAATGAAACCGACTGCTCCAAGACTGCGTTTGTAACGTCTGACGGATTGTACGAGTTTAACGTCATGCCATTTGGCCTCTGTAATGCGCCTGCCACCTTCGAGCGTCTCATGGACAACATCCTTAGAGGCTTCAAATGGAACACATGCCTGTGCTATTTGGATGATGTCGTCGTTTTTTCGAAGGACTTCAACTCCCACCTCAGCCGTCTAGCAAGCGTCCTGACTTGTTTTTCGAACGCTAGATTGCAGCTGAATTTGAAGAAATGCCACTTCGCTGCCCGCCAGCTTACCATTTTAGGGCATGTTGTTAGCAAGCATGGTGTTCATCCTTATACAGCCAAGCTTCGTGCTGTCGCTGACTTTGCTAGGCCGGCTACACTGAAATAACTCCGCAGCTTCATCGGGCTCTGCTGACATTTTCGCCGTTTTGTGCGCAATTTAGCCACCATAATCGCACCCCTGACGCAGGTACTTGCCGACAACCAAGACCTCTCGGCGTGGTCCCCAGCATGCGACGAAGCATTCGCGTCTTTACGCCATCTTCTGACATCACTACCTATCCTACGCCACTTCGATCCAGACGCTCCTACCGAAATCCATATGGACGCTAGTGGAGTTGGCCTCGGTGCTATTCTTGCTCAGCGTAAATCTGGCTTCGATGAGTATGTCCTGTCCTACGCTAGTCGCACCCTCACTAAAGCGGAAAAGAACTATTCAGTCACCGCGAAAGAATGCCTTGCCATTGTTTGGGCAATCACAAAATTCTGACCTTACGTATATGGCCGCCCATTTGACGTCGTGACTGATCACCACGCATTGTGTTGGTTGTCGTCAATAAAAGACCCATCTGGTCGCCTAGCTCGCTGCGCACTACGTCTACAAGTTTACGATATTCGTGTAATTTATCGGTCAGGCCGCAAGCATTCGGACGCCGACGCTCTTTCTCGCTCGCCACTTCCCCACGATTATGTTGCAGCGTCTGTTTCCAGCTGCGAATGTTCTTCACTTGAACAGGCCGACATGTCCGCTGAGCAACGCTAGGATCCATGGATAGCGTCTCTCTTAGAGTACCTGTCTCTGACGTCTCCACGTACCGACAACCGTTTACTTCGACGAACTACTCGCCATTTTACCATCCGCGACGGTCTTCTGTACCGGCGAAACTACCTATCTGATGGCCGCAAATGGTTGCTGGTAATACCTCGCCACCTACGTTCTGACGTCTGTGCCTCCTTCCACGCGGATCCGCAATGCGCCCACGCAGGTGTAGTGAAGACGTATTCTCGCCTACGAATTCGATATTACTGGCGCGGAATGTACCGCTTTGTTAGGCAGTACGTCCGTTCATGTTCCTTGTGCCAACGCCGGAAGAGCTCCCCTCACACATCTACAGGGCCACTCCAGCCACTGCTTGTCCTTCTCGGCCTTTCAGCCGCATCGGAAACAACTTGTACGGTCCCCTACCATACACACCAAATGAAAACCGCTGGGTCATCGTAGCCGTGGACCACCTTACGCGCTACGCCGAAACTTCGGCGCTTCCCGAGGCCACTGCGCGTGAAGACGGCTTGTTCAATCTGCACAACCTCGTCCTTCAAAACGGTGCACCCCGCGATCTTCTCAGTGACCGTGGGCGGTCTTTCTTGTCGGAAGCTGTAGAAGCCCTCCTGCGCGAACGCAACATCGTGCACCGAACAACGACCACATACCACCCCCAAACAAACGGGATGACCGAGCGATTTAATCGCACGCTGGGTGACATGCTCTCCATGTATGTTTCTGATGACCATACGAACTGGGACAGCATACTGCCATTCGTTACTTACGTTTACAATAGCGCAATTCAATCGACAACTGGATTATCCCCATTCTTCCTTCTTTATGGTCAGGAACCTTCATCGTTCTTGGACACTATCCTTCTGTACCGCCCAGACCCTTATGAATCGACAACTTTGGCCGAAGCTGCCACATATGCCGAAAAATGTCGGCAGCTAGCACGTTCGCTAACAACGCACAATCAGGCTCGCCAGAAGCACTCGCATGACCGACGCTCATCCCCTTCGTCATACGCGCCGGGGCCAATCGTGTGGCTCCGCGTGCCATTGTCTGCCCCAGGCCTTTGCACAAAGTTCATACCCAAGTATGACGGTCCGTACCGAATCCTCCGCCAGACTTCACTAGTCAACTACATAGTTGAACCTACTCAGCTACCTACAGATCAATGGCGCCGCGGGCGCGAGACTGTGCACGTCAAGCGTCTAAAACCTCACTACGACCCACCAGTCCTGTCTGTGCCATAGGTCGCCAGGATGGCTCCTTTCGCACCGGGAAGTCAATGTAGTGACAAATGCGGGCTCTAAGAACGAGCAAGAAGACGTTTGTTGTGGCAGAGGCTCATGCTGCTGCAGCTGCTGCTGAAACCACTAGTTGCTGTCTCGGTGCTGTTAGGCCCAATAAACGGTTGCTCTACCCCGGCGTGCGTCTAGCAGTATTCTTACACTTAATTTAATGCTTAACATTTTACCTGGTAAGGGCTTCCAAGAAAGGTAGGAAGTTATGAATTACTTGCCGATTATCTACAAGCGTTTCATAAGAAATGCTTTCATATTCTATAGATCTTAGGAAAAAAGACAAGAAATGCTTTCACATTCTATAGCTCTTAGGAACAAAAGACATGAGCACCATTGTTATATAATGTCTTTAGTGAACCTTACACATTGGAATAATTGAGAAGAGCGCGTGCTCAAATACCATGACATATGTCATTCTTTTGGCGCTGTGAGTCCACGTGGTATGTGCATCATTTATCTGTGTGATTCCTGGAGGTTTGGGGGGGGGATAGTTGTAAGAGAGGTGCATATTAAGATATTTCTTACAGCATTTTCCCACCACCGTGTATCATAGACGGCTTTGCAGGACTTTACAAAAAATGGGAACATTCTCCAGGCACATCATTACGTGAATCGACATCTTGGTTGTTTGGTTGCTTCTTCAACACCTTTGCGCAGCCCACCTAAGAGCATAGGACATGAATGGGACGGTGCCTTGCTTTTTAAATAATTCACTTCTGGAAAAAGAGGGTTAGATTATAGGTAATAAAAAAGGGTGTTGAATTTCTAAACAAAAAAAACTTTAAAAAGAAAACGTAATAAACACACGCAAAAACAGAAAAAAATTATACATTAAACAACTGAAGTTACTTAATTTTAACATTTCAATCTTTTAGATTTCGTAAGATATTTGTAACAGCGGTACAATTTCTACGCCAGCCTTCTCTTCATAAACAGACGCGTCGGTCGCTATCACAATGGATGTTTCTAGATTGGCCAAATAACCTTCCAAAATGCCATTTATATACTAATATGGTAAATGTTTTTGCATTCTTGGGATATATATTGTCAAATTTAATCCTAATTGCATCTACAGTGTTGAGCACAAGTGTTTCCCAAAGGTTAACTCTTAAGGGCTCCAAAGTTGCTGTGTAAATATTATTTGAGGGTACCGCAATTTTGGCCATTGGTGGTTGAAGTATGAGGTGTGCTGGTTAATGAACACATACTGTGACCTGCGCTGAGGTGATGCATAAATTTTAAGGAATGTACATACTGTTCGAATATGAAATCTTTTGATTAGAGGAGACAGGCGGGATTCTTCGTATAGGATATTGTTGGCAACATATTTAGGTAGCACTAGGCATAAGCATAAACATTCGCGTTCTAGCAGAATCAATGGTCGAACTTTGTAGGCCCGAGCGCCAGAAAACAAAACACAGACGAATTCTAATATCAGTCAAATGTACATGCAATATATCATAACGGGCGCGTCTCTACGCAAACTAGCACGGTAAATACTGAGCCTTGCTGCAGCATCCCTACGGCACGTGCTCCTTTAGCAGCCATGTTTTCTATGTGGGGACTCCAGTTAAGTGTTTCGGTGTAGGTTAGCCCCAAGTACCTAAGTGACTCGACCTGAGGTACGGCGTCTTGTCGGTACAATAGTGAAATTCACACTGGGGCATTTTGTGAGAAAACTATGATCGTACTTTTGTTTGTATTGAGGCATAGGTTGGTATCCTCCGGCCACGCTTCCAGGCTATTCATGTATGTCTGCAGAATGAGGTACAGTGTGTGAATGTCCGCCGACGCAGCAAAAAAAATGCAATATCATCGGCCTACACATAGACCTGTACATCTTTCTGTATGAGAATGCTACATAGTAGTGCATTAAATAATAAGAGCGATAATACTGACCCTTGCGGTATAACTCTCGTTTGCTTGTATATTGAAGAGTTGACACCAGATTTCGAGCAGTAAAATTCTCTATCACCTAAGAAAGCATGAATCCAGGCCACAAAGTATTGAGGCACTCCTAAATTCTGAAGTGAATCTAGCAGTTTCACATGCTCCACGCTATCATAGGCTTTTGTGATATCTAAGGTTACCAAAGCGGAGTATTTTTTCTGATATCGAGCAAGTTGAATTTTGCTTTCGAAATCCACGTGTGCACACCAAATGGAGCAACCACGTCTGAATCCAATTTGACATGGGCTCAGTGTCAGTTTTTCTGACATCCATCGATCTATAAGTCTATATAAAATTCTTTCAACGAGTTTTACTTGGTTCGATGTAAGTGCAATGGGCCTGATATTATCTAAGGTAAGCCCAGCGCCTTGCTTTTTTAATTATGGAATCACTTTTGTCATTCTCTAATCAGATGGCATCCAAGAGCTTCTAAGTGAGTGATTAATCATTTCGAGTAGGCCAAGGGGGTATATTCTATGTACTGATTATATCACAGGCGTCGTTATGCCATCAGGACCAGGAGCAGAATGGGGTAGTGTTGTGACTACATTTGCTAATTCTGCAGGTGTAACCTCTTCATTATCTTCAGCCATATGGGGGGACTGGGCTTGGTATGACAATAGTGTTGTAAAGCGACTTTCTAGGCCTTGAGATATATCTTTTAGAAGGGCCTTCAGTTCGACTGGTGATGATACTACAGATTCTATATTTCTTTGTACCAGAAGAACTTTCTTAATTCTCAGAAAGTGAAAAAGTGCTTTTCTATTGACCGGCTTTGACAGGAACTCACATCGGTCGTTGTTAAATTTGTCATTCGCATTAGCGATGATTCTCTTAAAAATAGCGGCCGCATACTTATAATCACTCCAGTTCCTGGGACACTGGTTTAAAATTAATTTTCTCCATGCAGATTTTCCTAGTCTATAGGCCCGCGAACAGTCTGCATTCCACCAAAGGTTGGTAGACGGTTTAGAGCTTTCAATGGTGAATTTTGATTTTTTAATGACTCTTTTAAAATGTCGGTAAATCTGATGGTGTCTAGATTCTGCATCATTCGTTTGGTTAGATAAAGCGCCTCGTAACGATTTCTCGAAAGTGTTAAAGTTTACGTGTGTTACGGAAGATCTATTCTTGGAGGTTATTGGACATACCACCTCGGACAATATTCGCATATGGTCACTAATTGTTCCCGAGTTAATCGCAGACCATGATAA
This sequence comes from Rhipicephalus annulatus, assembly GCA_013436015.1. Classification (NCBI taxonomy): domain Eukaryota; kingdom Metazoa; phylum Arthropoda; class Arachnida; order Ixodida; family Ixodidae; genus Rhipicephalus; species Rhipicephalus annulatus. Next base: position 50,999 of record WOVY01006665.1, read on the forward strand.
GATGGAGAGGTTAGCGTTAGAAAAAGTTAGATCGACTACTGAAGAGAACTGATTACACGTAAAAGTAGGAAGTTTTGTGTTTATGCATATAAAGTTATTCTTGTTTGCCCAATCCCATAAACGTTGGCCATTCAGATCAGTTTTAAAACCCCACGAAATATGATGAGAATTGAAATCACCTACCTATACAATATCTTTTTGGCAATAGTGAACTGCAGTATCTAGAACGGAAGAATTTAGCACACCCGCAGGAAAATAAGCAATAATAAATGCGAATGAGAGGGACCCAGGAATAGTAATGCTTAATGCTGAAATCTCGCTTTCTGAAGTCATTGACTGATAAATAATTTTAGCTCTATGGGCGATTCTAGATGAGATAAATATTGCCAAACCTCCAAACCGAGTTGGGCGGTCTAGACAAAACGTGCGGTAACTTTTAATCCTAAAATGCTTATTTTCTGCAAGCCAGGTTTCTTGCAAAGCAACAATATCAGGGGTATGGTTATCGCAAAGTTGAAGTAAGTCTGTAGCTGCTGAAAAATTTCACGGTAGTACTTTCAAATTCCCTATTTGGAGAGATACCAGCTGCACTCACTGCTTTCCCTAAGATGCTATTCTTTGAAAATTCTTTTTTTGATGGGTTTTCCTTCTGATATCTCATATTTCTTGATTAAGGACTAATTGAGGAGCGTTGTGCCTCAGGAGAAGCACGTCGTTTCATATTTCTTGAGTCAGTGTCCATTTGTTCTGGCTGTTAGAAATGAGAATCGGAGTCGGAGCTCCAATCTAGGTCCTGTACAAAAGGCATAATTATTCTACGGCCAGAGTTAGGCGTGTCTGACTTTGACATTGAAGGGCCTGGTTCTGATGGAATATCAGTAACCTTAACTGGTGAAGGTAGAGAAGTAGACATGGTAGGTTGGTTACCTCCCTGCAATATTTGATTCAACTGAGTGCTCACTATTTGCGCCAATGACTCCGTTAGGCTCACGAATAGAGGTTCTATAAGCTTTGCCATGGCCCTTTCCACCATTGATGTTGTTAAATCGGGCAACGACGACTCAAGCATCTGGTTTGCCCAGTTGGCAACAGAGGCATAGCCACGGGAGCACTCAGAAAGAATAGATCGAGCCTCCCGCCGGGAGCATCGTTGTTGTTCGACGATCTCTAGAAGTTGCAACTGACATGTCCTCATGGGGCAACTTTCATCGTCAGCCGCGTGATTTCCTCTGAATAGACAGCATCTCACCTCTTGGGTTGGACATTTATCGGGTTTATGTTGGTCAGTACATGTGTGACACCTCCCATCCGATCTACACCAATTGATGATATGCCCATACCTCCAGCATTTTTTTGCACTGCAGTGTGTGAGGGGATAGCGCATCTACACGATAAATTAGTGGCTACGCCTTAATTTCGGTCGATCGAGCCGTGCCGGCAAAAGTGACGATCATTGATTCTGTGCGGACCTTTTGTTCTCAACGTTTCGCGAGCATCGAAAGACAGAGACTGCTACTGCGGCCGCAAACATTTTAAGTATTTCGGGTGGTGTAAGGCTCAAGTCCCTCCTCCAACTAGTCCCTTCACACAAGACAAATGAACAGGTACGGAAACAGCTCACCGCATTTGAGGCAAACGTTGTGCATTTAAGAAGATCTTTGATGCAGGCCTGCTCCGGCGAGCAGCACAGGATACCTCCACGTCCAAACTGACGCACTTCAGTAATCATTTGGTAATAATCAGGAAATTCTGAAGTTCTTTCTGAATTAGTTGCAGATTTTTCATGCGAATAGACTCGCTGTCGGTTGGAACCAGGGCCACTGGAACGCTCTTCAGACTACTTCGCAAAAATAGATCGATTGGCAAATCACTGTTAGGAAGAGAAGCCGACCAAGCAGAATATGCCTGGCCGAGAGAGGAAAGAGACATCAGGTTAATAGGCTTAACAGCACCGCCCGATCGGACTGCTCCCCCACAGGTGGAAGCACGAAGGTGCTTTTGAAGTAACAGTGGGGGTAGATCCCGAATTGAAACCGGACGCTCAGGCCTCAGGTAGCACCCGAGGAATCCTCAATGATAACGAGGACAGCGAGGAGAGCGAGCCTATGTCGGTGGCAGTCGGAGTGGGTTCCCGGTGATGACGGTCTTCAACCAGGACGGCAGGCTTCTTCTTCTTGTTCTTCTACTCACTATCGCCAGAGCTCATGTAGATCAATAACGACAGAATGGTAGTTATTGTAACCTCACCCTTCTTCTTTTCTTTTTCTTCTACTCGCCTACATCTGCCAATTGTTCTGCACACACTCGGGCTTTCTTCTTTTTATGCCCACGTTGCTAAGCTTGTGAAATGTCCTTCGTTTCATTATATGCCCTGTTTTTTTGTAATGTAAACGGCAGAAAAGAAAAATGGACAAAAATATAACTTGCCGTAGACAGGGACCAAATTTGCAACTTTCGAACTACGCGTCCGATACTCTACCAGCTGAGCTGCCACGATGGTCATCTCCCCATCCCTTTATTAGGGTGTATGTAAACTAAGTTTAACATGAATGTGGAACACTTTTTTGTGTCTGTTTGGCGTTGCGTAGTTTGTGAGCATACTATGAGTTGGCAGCTCACTAATAATTCCTCGTATACTACCTGAAGGCACTAAGCCTGTCAGAACGAGTTCCTCATTATGAATAAAGGAAGTACATTTAGGGCTTGTTTTCTTTGTTACACACAATATTATTAAGATCTATTAGATTATCATGCCATTTAGCATCATTGTCCATTACATCTTATTATTATTGTGTCCAACAAAGCAACAAACCCTTAATTGTACTTTTTGTTTGGCGTAATTACCTATTCGATCTCATTGGTGTTGTATCTAACTAAGAGAACAGGCCCTTAAATGTGCTTCTATTTTTTTGGTTTTGACACTACGGCCCTGATAGGCAATCTATTGATGATACCACTTGGTTATGCATGTCTCATTCACTGTGACAGATGCATTGCACGTAGACATGTAAGGTTTTTTAACATACTCAAGTCAAAGCATTAACATTAGATTAGTTTACATGAAAGTCTGGGAGATGAGTGCTCCCTGCCTTTTTCAAAATGGTGTACACTTACCAGAAGTAGCTTAGAAGTTTATAATGACGCTATTCGTGAAACACATTTCTTTTTTACCTTTCTATAGCGTCAAGTTTAATTGAAGTGGCATCGAGCCGAGTTGGGACAAATGAATCACCTTCACAAATCACCTCACGTATTTTTCTTTTGTACACCGTAGTTGAACAAGCTTGCACTTATACGCGAGTAAAATCAAATCCAAGGGTTTCTTGCGTCATGGCAAACACACGATCTCATGATAAATATCACGCAAAAGGGGCATGCACATGCTCCCGGATTTACGTTGTGCACCCCTTTGCCCATCACGGCACAATCCGCGCATACGCCACGTCGTCCGTCGTAAAGCTATCCATGTTTACATTGCCAACATCGGCAAAAACATTTGACAACAAAAAGCCCGAACATTTCGGCGTCCACCATGCCTGCGGCGCATGGACGGCTCAATCTGTACAGAGTGGGGCTTCAGCGGGGCAACGTAAACGAAAGTTTCTTGCGTCGTGTCAATGGGTCATGCACCACACTACCTGATTAATGTTAAACACTAGTGCGTCTATCGTGAAATAATGCGCACAGCCGCGCGTGACACATGTCGGTGAAAAACCCAAATTTCTACGGCGTACGGCTTCAAACAGCTTCGCAAAAACCACTCTCAGGGCGACACCATCTTGCATAAAAAGAAACAAAAGTAAATACTACAAACAGGAAGCGCGTTTCAATCACCTGACCTCCTTCAGCCAATAGCGCGCCGCATTTTCCCCATACATCTCTTGGGATATGGTATGGAAACATGCCGCCAGGGACGCTCGAACGCCTAGGCGTTGAACAAACGCCGCGCGGCGCGCGCCTGCGAGCATATGGGAGGCCTTTCGGTGCCCTGCGTGACATCACCGGCGTGACGCGACAAAACGAAAGCCGGCGCGCATGCGCACTAGGTCACGTCGAAGTGTATTGGCGCCTTGAGTGTGGCATGTAATCATGTTCTCACACGACACGCATCTCATGATTATCATGCTTGCACCAGTCACATACCTTCGTCAACCATTCACGTGGCGTAATACTAAATTTGGCATATGAAAAGCTAGCGAAATGGCCACGAACGTTTCATGATTGTGGCACGTAGTCATGTTGTTACATGACGCGCATATCATGATTATCATGTTTGGACGTGTCATTTACGTATGTCGTCATGTTGTTCATTCGTGTCACGTAATGCAAAATTTGGTACATGTGTTGTTAGCGAAACGGCTGCGAGCGCATCAGGAGTGTAGCATGTAGTCATGTTTTTACATGACACGCATCTCATCAATAATATGTTTGCACCAGTTACATACGTTCTTTATTTATTCCCGTCCCGTAATATGAAATTTAGTATATGTTGAGTTAGCGAAACGGCCACAAGCACATCATGAGTGTGGCTTGTAGTGATAATGTTACATGATACGCATGTCATGATTTTAGTGTTAGGGACTGTCGCTTGTGTTCACCATGCAGTCATGTCATACGATACCAGTTTTGCATGATGTCATGTGCACGAAACCCCTGCAAGAGCAGCCATACTATAAAATGTAAAGCATCACATTCATGACATACATGTGATGATTTTTATGTTATGACAAGTCAGTTTTGCTCGTCATACAGTGTTAGAAGCTGCCACTCTGGCGTCGCCAGCGCGAAGTTGGCGACGGGAATGACAGCAGGTTGGTTCGTTCCATACGCGAGCAGAGACAGTGAAGAGATCAGAGACGTGAGAAAAAAAACAAACTTTACTCTAGTGATATTGCAGCACACGGGATCTAATACAACACTTCAATTCAACTAACAAAATACATCAACACTTGATACAACTAAAAAACACATATAAAAACAATAAATCAGCTTACGCGAGAGAACTATTACAAACTACACAAACTAACAACAGTAGACTACGGGCGAGAAAGTTCGAAGGTATAAACAGGTGAAGGCATACGTGTGATGACCGGCAGCGTTGCGTCCCCGACGATCGGATGCGAGAAGTCGAAGAGAGTTCTGGCACGACTGCGATGTCGGCGCTGTTGCAACGCTGGCGGCTCCTGGAGGCGAGTGCTTGCAGGTGACTTCGAGCAGGTTGAGCTAACTCGAGGCGAAGTCCCGATGTCTACGTTGCCGACGTTAATATCGCGTCACAACTAGACGAACGGCTTAGTTTAGGTGGCCAGCCGATACAGAGCCACACTAAAAACTTCTAGAAGAGATGCTTGTTGGTCTGTTTCTACACCATGTTGGTCAGCGACTAGTCTGCCTAGCAGGGCAGAATCCTGCGCTTAAATCCCCCTCGTGTCTTGTCGCTCTCTTCCTTGGGGACAAGAGACCTCTACATGGGTCCAATAATGCGCGTTTAATTGACGGAAACTCCGCCCCAAAAATATTTTGACCCCACCCTTTTTTAATTGGGAGAGGGTCCTCAACCAGCTAGAGTGACAACCTGTTGGGTTGTTGTCATACGGCTTGGCCACCAGAGGGTTTACCACGCTTTTCCCCGTGAGAAACGGTCAGACTGTCTGGCTCTCAGCCGTTGCGTCTCGTAGCGTAATCCCTTTTCGGGTACATCGCGGCCTTCCACGACCTTGCAGACGCCGCCGCCGTTACAAAAGGATCAATTGTCGATGGCGACGTTCCAAGAAGAGCACCCCACTCTGCACTTCTTAGCTCCCTTTCATGCGCCCGCCGTTCCCACGGTCAGTGGGGAAGTACGGCGCCTGTTAATTGCCGTGACGCGGGGCCACCAAAAATGGCCGTCCGTGACATTGCCCCCCACTTTCAGAATGTTATTCATAACATTGGCTCACACGGAGGGGAATTTTTCGGCAACAAGGAACAAAACACCACCAACAAGGGAGACATGAGGACTGTTTCTCTCATACACAACATAAATAGGCAGAGTGCATCAAAGTAACAAGAAAAGGAAAAAAAAACAATTCTTAGAGTACCAGCTTCAGTTACACGCAACAATATCAATGCGCCATGCAAACAAGAAAAAAATAGCCGTGTACGGCAGCCTTCAATACAGAATACAATGCACGAATGTATACTACGAACAAAACGAAACAGGTGCGCTCCTCTACTGTTGTGAAATCCTTCAATGTGCATTACAACATGCAAAAACAACCAATGCACCAAGCAAAAAAAATAACTCAAAATACACTTTTTGTACAATGAAATATGCACATACAAACAGAAAACAAACGACGAAAGGAAAAAAAATAACATGCTCATAGACCTCAACAACTCTATCCAGCTCAAGTAATCGGCTCCCACGTTTTGGCTACCTTTAATATGCGTAATGGTGAACTGGTACTCTTGGAGTAGTAAACTTCATCGAAGTACTCGAGCGTTCAGCTGTTTTGCCTGTTGGATGTAACTCAAAGGCTGGTGGTCTGTGGACACAAAAATGTACTCCATATAAGTAAATGGAGAATATCTGAATTCTTCATACCAACGCGAGACATTCGCGTTCGATGGTACTATAGGAAGCCTCCCGTGGAAGCAGCTTTCGGCTGGCATAAGCTGTGGGGTAAAGCTTGCCTTCGTGGGCCTGCATGAGCACGGCTCCGAGACTTGTGTCTGATGCGTCCGTTCGAAGTGCGAATGGTTGGTGCAAATTTGGTAGCCGTAGTATCGGCTCCGTAGAGACATGTTGTATGAGACTTCGAAAAGCCTCCTCGTGGGCTGCTGTCCATTTCACCGAGTTAGCTTCGCCCTCCCGGGTTGAATCTGTAAGGGGAGCACTGACTTCTGCGTAATTCGGGATGAATTCCCGATAGTACCCGGTCAAATCGAGGAAGGTGCGCACTTGTCGCTTGGTTGAAGGACGTGGTGCAGCTTCGATCTTGTCGAGTGTTTTCCCCAGTGGTCGCAATCTGCCCCTGCCGACTCGGTGTCCCTAGAAGTTGATTTCTTCCACACCAAGTTCGCATTTACTGGGGCGCACTGTAAGCCCGGCCCTCTGTATGCGCTCAAAAAGCAGTCCCAGAGACCTCAGGTGCTCTTCCCATGTCTCGGTGGCTACCAGTACATCATCGTAGTAGTGGTCCACACAGGGTATACCTTCTGCCACCTTCCGCATCAACTTAGAAAATACAGCAGGCGCTGTCTTGATGCTGAATGGCATGAAGCGGAACTGATATAGTCCCGATGTCGTCGAGAAGGCCGTCTTCGCTTTGGACTCTTCGGTCAGCGGGATCTGCCAATAGCCCTTCACGAAGTCGAGCTTCGAGAAATACTTCTTCTTTTCCACTGTAGCAAACACCGCGTCAGTTCTTGTCATAGGTTCGGAGTCGGCCACCAGAACATTGTTCAGGCGTCGAAAATCGATACACAGTCGATTTGTACCATCGGGTTTCTTTACCAAAATGACTGGCGAATTATAAGGTGACTGATTTCTCAATGATGCCGAGTTTCTCCATCTCCCGCACCTCTTTCTCTACACCTTCCCGCGTTGCAAAGGGAAGAGAGTATTGTTTCACGTGGACGGGGTTACTCGTGGTGAGTTCGAGGTTGCAGTGGACCCAGTCAGTTTTGCCCAGGACATCCGAGCAAATACGAGTGTGTTCCCTGACAATTCTTTGCAGCTGTCTGATCTGCTGAGCATCCAGTTTGTCGGAGAGTTTCACGTCGTCTTCCCCTTCTACTTTCAGCCAGTCAGGGGTTGGAATATTCTCTTCCTCGCTCGATTCCACAACACCAAATGTCACGTTGCACACCTTGGTGGAGAGGCTGTCCCTCTCCTCGCATCTTTTCAGTAAGTTGGCGTGGAAGACTTTTCTGCCGCCAGCCGTGTCTACGACGTAGTCAGCTTCACCTTTCTTTTCCCGGACTTCAAAAAGGCCCTTACATTACAGCAGCAGCTTGTTCGTGTCGGTGGGAAGTAAAATCAGTACCTTGTCTCCGGGGTTGAAACTCCGCTCCTTCGCCTTTTGATTGTACAGCTTCGTTTACCGTGCTCCGGCTTTTTCCAACTCCTCGTGTGCCAGGCGGCAAGTTTCCTCCAAACGGTTCCGAACGTCGAAGACATGCTGGTACGTCGTCTTAGCTTCTTCAGTCAAGTCGGCGTTCGTCCACAGCTCCTTCAGTATCGCCAAGGGTCCCCTCACATGGCGGCCGTCGAGAAGCTCGAAGGGTGAAAACTCCATACTGGCCTGCGGAACTTCCCTATAGGCAACAAGGAGAGTTGCGAGGTAGCGGTCCCAATCTCTCAGTTTTTCGGCGCACATGCGCTTCAACATTAATTTTAAGGTGCCGTTGAAATTTTCCACCAAGCCATTCGCCATGGGGTGATATGGGGTGGTGTGGAGCTGGCGCACGGAAAGGAGCCGCGCTACTTCTTTCATCAGATCCGATGTGAAGTTCGTGCGACGGTCGCTCAGTACCTCGCGGGGGACACCAAATCGGGAGAACATCTCGACCAGGGCTTCGGCCACTCACTCAGTTTCGATACTCGGGAGCGCCACTGCGTCTGGATACCGGGTGGCATAATCCATCAAAGTCAAAATGTATCGGTTCCATGCTTTGAAGGCGGGTGAATCAGTCCCACTATATCGATCGTCACTCGCTTGAACGGGGTGTCGATTATGGGTGCCCTCCCCAGTGGAACATGTGGTACACGGCCCTTTGGTACGGTGCGCTGACAAATGTCACAAGAGGCGACGAACCTTTTTACGTCAGCTGTGATGCCTGGCCAAAAGAAGTCCTCCGAGATCCGGTCCTTGGTTTTCTGCGTGCCCAAGTGTCCTGCCATTATACCATCCTGTGCTGTTTTAAGCACAGCTTCTCAGTCCGGAGCGACTAATTGGCGTACAAGCCGTCCGTTGGCCTCTGTGTACTGTCGGTACAGCAGTCCCTGTTCTTGTTTGTACTCGATGCTTCCCTTCTCATTTCGGCATGTTTGATTCCTGCCGATCTTCTCAAAACACTGTTTGAGTGTCGCATCATCCCTCTGCTCGCCGCCATAGTTATCTCCCGGCAATCCCGCCGTGGTCCCAGGCGTACGAAGCTTGGCAAATTTTTCCGGCTGTGCATGTGCTTGGGAACGGGTGATAGCTGCTGCTACAGGCTCTTCCCTTAACTCCTTTGTCGAGACAGGTTTTTCAGTCTCCTTTCTGGGATCATTAGGAGGTCTTACGCCATCGATATTGCCCAGAATGAGGTCATACAGTGGATCTTGCAGGCATAGTGCTGTCAGATTGCCAGTAAATAGGGGGTGTCAGCCTCAATCCGTGCTTCGGGCAGCATCCTCGCTGTTCCGTCCACCAAGTAGACGAGTCTGCTTGTACCTGTCAGCTCGTCTTCCTTCACCAACTTCCTCCGCACGATTACTGTGTTGCACCCCGTATCCCGCAACACTGATATGTCTGTGCCTCGGAGGGTCCCTGTGGCCACTGGTAGATTCTCGGCCAGATTTTTCGGCGGTGTCACCCTTACGGGGTTGACGACGGGGACTCTTTCGCCATTCTTAAGCTCAATATAGCCGTCGCATATGGGATACTCGCGCGTTTCCCTTGCCGCTTCTCGTTCTTTCACCCTTTCCTTCCGGGCCCGTGCCCGCTCTTCTCTGGCTAACGCCTGCGCCTGTTCCTGCTGCTCCTTAGCCCATTGTCTCAGTTCGGCGCCCTCGAGGCCTAACTGTTTACCGTGCACAATCCACTTATCAAGGCATACGTGTGATGACCGGCAGTGTTGCGTCCCCGACGATCGGAGGCGAGAAGTCGAAGAGAGTTCTGGCACGACTGCGATGTCGGCGGTGTTGCAACGCTGGTGGCTCCGGCAGGCTAGTGCTTGCAGGTGACGTCGAGCAGGTTGAGCTAACTATAGGCTAAGTCCCGATGTCTACGTTACCGACGTTAATATCGCGTCACAACTAGACGAACGGCTAAGTTTAGGTTAAGAGCCACATGGTTTAGTTTAAGAGCCGAACGGTTAAGAGCCACACTAAAGACTTCTAAAAGAGATGCTTGTTGATCTGTTTCTACACCATGTTGGTCAGCAACTAGTCTGCCTAGCAGGGCAAAATCCTGCGCTTAAATCCCCCTCGTGTCTCGTCGCTCTCTTCCTTGGGGACAAGAGACCTCTAAATGGGTCCAATCATGCGCGTTTAATTGATGGAAACTCCGCCCCAAAAATATTTTGACCCCACCCCTTTTTAATTGGGAGAGGGTCCTCAACTAGTGAGAATGACAACCTGTTGGGTTGTTGTCATACAGCTTGGCCACCAGAGGGTTGCCCACGCTTTTCCCCGTGGGAAACGGTCAGACTGTTTACCTCTCAGCCGGTGCGTCCCGTAGCCTAATCCTTGTTCGGAGTACATCGCGGCCTTCCACGACCTTGCAGACGCCCCCGCAGTTACAAAAGGATCAATCGTTCACGGCGACGTTCCATGAAGAGCACCCCATTCTGCACTTCTCGGCTCCCTTTCATGCGCCCGCCGTTCCCACGGTCAGTGGGGAAGTACAGCGCCCCTCAATTGCCTAGACGCGGAGCCGCCAAAAATGACCGTCCGTGACACACAGTCATGTTATACTATACCCATTTTGATATTATTGCCAATATTGAAATAGCCAGGAAAGCTAAAAGTCGTAGGCGGCTGAAGAGATTGATAGATAGATAGATAGATAGATAGATAGGTAGATACGCTCGAAGTAGCCGACGTTCTCTAAGAAATGCTTCGCATTTAAAAGAAGGGGAGACAAAGGATGGGATTCATCTGGCGGTACCCCTAGCAAAGTATCCTTAAGGTTGCCTGAATGAACTTATGCAGCGTTGACAGAATAGCACTGCAAGCCGCACCCAACTGACTGGCTCCAAACGATAAATTGGTGGATGTGTTAACTGCCAATACGAGCATACCAATCGGGCCCCCAAGAAATATTCGGTGGGGTAAGGCAAAACTTCGGCTTGTGAGAAGAAAGTGACCTTCTGTTTCCGGTTTATTGCAAACTGCACATAGGTTAGTTAATGAAAATCACGATTTGTGAAGATAATAATACAGCAAAAGCTTGTGAGGGTCACCTCACAATGACGGAAAACGCATCTTGCGGTGTTTTATGTGAACAGTAAATGCCAAAACTTCAGACTGTAGAAGCGATGTTTTGTTGTTTTTTAAGACTAACATGCGTTTGAATCGTCTAGTAATAAAAGAAAACTGTGGAGCTACTAGTACCACCAGAAAATTTAAATAAGCCGAAACGAGTGAGTCAGCTGTTTCACTTAGCACCAATACAGCGTGCCCGGCGACCCAAAAAATCAACTTCTGCACAAAAGACCGAATATCCTGAGAAGAGGAGACTGCTTGGCGGACGTTGAATGCGTACAGACAAGACATCCGACATAATAACACCTTTTGATTGTTGAGAACTTGGTTTTCTAAGAGCCAATGTAATTGCCAAAAGTTCTTCGAGATGAATTGGTGAGAAGTCAGGCAGTTGAAGTGCGCAGGTCAATTAAGCTGACGAGAAAAAAATGCCGACTCTGGCTTTCTGAAGATTTTGGTTGCATCCGTTGTAATTACGACGTGAGTAGAAAAAGAACTGAGATGGTTTTGAAGGAGGCCCTCCAAAACATGTTTTGGAAGTAACGCATCATTTTGTTTCAAATGTCCTCGAAAACTATAGGTCAACAGGCAACGAGCATAGGGTTCGGGGTGCTAAATTCTGAAGAGAAACCTGAAGATTCGATAACAAAGATTTGGCAAAAATGACTTGGGGTGTTGATAACGACACCATATGCGTGTAAAAAATCATCTGCGGATTGAATGAAAACTGTCTGAGAACGTGAGAGGGCCGCATCGTAGAGATATAAAGATGTTTGCATGGTAAGCTGTCGAAGTCTTGCATGAAGTAAAATTATTCGAGCTTCCAAATAAAGTACGTCATTTGCAAAACACCTAGGCAGCCCGAGACACAGTCAAGGAGTTTGTCTTTCTAGCAATATTAGAGGTCTTAATTTGTACTGAGCACTTCTGAAAAAAAAAACGCAACCAACCTCCAGAATAGGGCACACGTAACGTTTGTATCTCAAAGTAACGTATTCCGACAGATCACTGAATTCCTATTGAAAAACCAGCGTAGCAATCCTAAGGCGCTTTCTTCATTACGGGATAATTTACAAGTATAGAAGTCGTCATCTTTTTCTACTATACGCGTTCACGTTTTAGCGAGTGCATTTCGCGCGCACGTCTACTTGCGCTCGCACCTACATACATAGTGCACGCTCAGCAAATGGGCGTTATTCCGAAGTTGCGCAGCAGGACCGACATTGGTGGTCGCTGTCAAGGACCCGAGCTTGTACCGTACTCGGATCACCCCCGACCTCGGAGACGCTTGTTTCATAACAGACGCCAGCACCCGCCGCCGGAGTTAGGCAGACCTTATGGGCGCCGCCTACCTACAGGAGCTGTTCGGCCTTCCGTCGACGTTCGCTTGAACACCGCGGCCCACACTTCCCACGGAGCCAGTGCAGTACTATCCGTCCAATAGCCCTACGAAGTGTTCCCGCTCTTTCTATCTTCGCGACTGTTGATGGTGCCAGCGATTACCTACAATCTGGGTCCGAACCAAGGCACACCATGGCGACCGAGTACAAGCCCGGATGTCGCCAAGACCGGCGCCCTGCCACGTCCGCCAGAGAAGCAGGTCATCAAGCGCTGCGGGTTCCGGTCACCTGCTACCAAGGCGGGGACTCGTAAAAGCACCATTCCTCCAACGAGCGAGACGTCATGAAGCAGACGATCAAAGGAAGAGCAAGAGGAATACATCGAGCTGGTGCTCTCATGACTGCTGCGCGCTGCGGCAGACCTCGGGCTCAGCGTGCCAGCCAAGAAAGAAGAGCGAAGGTGCGCCACGCATAAGTACATCTACAGCGCCGCGATGATGAGAAGCATGAAAGTGCACAGCCGCGCCTCGACGACTGCCTCGCGATCGAATCACAAGGACACAAACCCGAAGAGGAGCGGCACGTCCGCCACCAACATTCGTGAGTAACCAGTCGAGATCACTTCGCGGGCCAGGTCGAAGGCCATGGACGTCACTACACCGGTTTGGCACTGCTGACGCTTCAAATGACGTGTTGGTCTGATCCCGGTACTCTACGAGTCCACTACACCGCAGAATGTGCTGTTTGCTTGGGGCAATAAAGGTTGTTTGTTGACAAATGCCTCTAGGTTCATGATTATTAAGCAGACACTGCACTCATGTCTATGCGCGTTTGATAAGATAGTAATGAAGGAGGTTGGCGTCCCTAAACCACTATGATTTTGAGACACGACGTTGTGGAGGGCTACGTAAATGTACGCCACCTTTAAATATTTCAATCTTCTTCGAAAATTTGGTTGCCGCGGCGGGTAATTTTTTTTCCCGTGAATGCAATAACGATACCTACGAAGCGGGAATGAAGCGAAAGCTTGCCAATTTTAGCTGCATTTTCAGAAGAAAAGAGTGTCCACAAATGTGAACGTTTAGATTGTTCAAGGGAAAATTATGCGCAAAAGGCTGCTTTCCAGCTTATTAGTTGTTATATTCATCACTACATATAGCCTAATGAACGCCTTCCTCAAGAATTCAACCCATTCATCATTACTGTCCTCAACATCACCCTAAACGTTCTCGTGGCCGCTTGCTAAGGGCTGGAATAAACCCTGTCTGCACCATCGTTCATTATCGCTATCAACTCGCTCATCCTCCTGTTGGACACTTTTACCATCACCATCATTATCGGAATTGAAAGCCCATTTCCTTGCCCAACAGCTTTATTTCTTGTTCGTGTTCACCTAATAACAGTGTCTCATACCCAGTGTGGATGATTAGGCAAGAATTGAGTTGTTTTATAAAGTAGTGTGAATAGTGTGAAGTTTTTAGATAATGAATTTTTTCCAATAAAGAGGTTGCAGATTACATTAGAAATGATTGTGCTTCATGTAATATATGTAGCTATTCAAAAAACAAAAGAATTATTGCTCGAATATTAGGTAATAATTAGAGCAAGTAGCACACTTCCTATCTCTATCTCGTGACTGGTGTAGGTATAGAATTGTGTCGACACGTTAGAATAATAATGCTGACTAAGAAGCCCATATATATATATATATATATATATATATATATATATATATATATATATATATATATATATAGATATATAAAATGTCTCTGTGTCTGTGCGTATACACACACACACAAATAGTTTCTTTGACAGGTGAAGCCGTACACCTTTTTACAGAGTTCGGTCACCGAACTTGCGCCCAGTGAGCTGTACTGCTGTCAGTGGTGATGGGCCACTATGTGGGGTTCCAGCTACGTTCTCGGGCATTTTCACTATTCACTACGTCCAGGTAGGCCCGCGCCAAAGAGCAGTGTAAAAATTTTGTGTATATTGTAGTTAACATGTAGATAATAAACTATTGGCGCCACTTGTAGTTGAAAAAAATTATAGAGGGATCAAGGAAGTGGCATGTACTAATAACGGAAACGTATTAACTTACCTGCACCACGCTATACATTCATATATTCACTTTCCCAATCTAGATTGCATCGGCCTCTCTATAACAATATTCTTGCTCACCCGGTAGTGCTCTGCGTTATAATTCTCAATGTATTAATTAATTTACTTAGTATTTATCAGTAGTCATGCGCGCAGTGAGAAATAAGTGCTTCAACGAAGCCTACATAAACATCCTAATAAAATATACAGTGGGCCAGAGCCGCCTTAGTCCTCCATAATGAAAGCGACGGAATCCCAAGATAGAAGGGTTTCAAGCAGGGGGACACAATCTCTCCAATGCACGTCTTTACAGGAAGTTTTCAAAGCTCCAGACTGGAAAGAGTTACGGAAAATAGTTAATAGAGAGTATGTCAGTAACCTACGATTTCTTCATGGCATTTTATTTATGAGTAACGTTTATTGAAGAGTAATGAATTACAGCTCATGATTACTGCAGTAGTCAAGAAAACGAAAGTGTGAGTATAAAAATTGATATGCTTAAAGCTAATGTAATGTTCCTCTGTCTTGACAAAGAGGAGCGTTTTGCGATAGGTGACGAGACACTGGAAGTCGTAAGGGAGTATGTCTACTTAGTACAGGTTGTAACCACGGAGCGGAACCATGAGAGTAAAATAACTTGAAGAATAGCATACAGCAGAGTCGGCAAAGCTTTTCAAATTATCTCAACTGTAAAGAAGTGGTTGTATGAAACATGTCTGTGCGTACAACATTGGTTATTATTTTTACTGTAATTTTTTATTGTTACGCTCAAAAAAAGGTTACACCCAGTCTCATTCCCCCCACATGCTTCGCATAACAATGATTACCATGGTACGTGAAATCTCTCAATTTTTTTTTTTGCCGCGGGAAAGCACGTCCGCTAACTTTCTTGTGATTTCATTTTTTTACATCACTGCCACCGGTGGTTAGGTGTAGTTATCACGAAGGTGTACTTTTTTTGAATAGCCATGGCAGACATCTAGAGGTGTCACTCACGCAACAGTGACAAAACGATAGAGCATGTGCTGTGTTCAGTGATCGCTTTGTGAGAGAAATGTACGTTACGCGCAATACGGTGAACCAACTTGACGATACACCATGGTTTCCTCAAGAGAAGATTTTCAGATCGTGGCTCTATGCATCACAGGCTCACAAAGTGATGTGAGCACTGCTACTGTTTTTACAACAGACAGGATTAACCGATCACTTGTAGCCATGTGACGAATACGTGGGCGTGCTCACTGATAGCGCTTTTTTTATTCTTTAAGCCTTTAAACCCCTTCATTCTTGCTCCCCTATGCAGGGTACTAAATGGAATCGCATCTGGTGTACTTACCTGCCTCTGCTGTGGTCCCGTCTGCGTCCCGAGGCGGAGACGTGCGTACTCCAACAAGAAGAAATGGTGCGCTAGCACTTCTGTTTTCTTGTTTTTGCCCGTGGTACTGCCCCGGCCGGAGCAACACTATTCTTGTGTGCTTCAGGTTAGAGCATACCCCAATATTTGATGTGGCCTTCATCTATATATAGTTTTAAGCCAGCAACATGAACAGTTCCCACCTGCTCACGATGAACTTGCACCCACTTCACACCTGTATGACTCACCCATGTTCCGGGCTTTAAAGCTTGTAAATCCGTGCAATCAACACCTTTGAAAACGTTGACAGGCCACATTAGAGTCAGTGACAAGCTAAGAATAAAAAAATCAGAAGATCCCATGCACCTGGGTATTGACGTTATGATAAGCATGCGGAGGAAAGGTGACCGTGTTGCAATTTTTTTTCTTGAGCAAACACATCATGAAATGACCCTAAATATATCTGCAAATGTTGCACGCAAAGACATATGCTGAAGAGTTGCAGATGGTCTTATAACCAGTTGTTGGCACTTGTGCAATAATGTCAACTTGAAAATGCGTATTAGCAAAACCATAATTTGATATCAAGCGCTGATGCTCCCGAAGATTCTGGCCCTAGAGACTGCTACATAAATCAACACCACAATTGACGTTAACTCGACGTGACGGGTGTAATAGAGGTGTACATAAGTAATGTTTACAAAACTGAGCAGGCAGCACTGCAACCACTATTCACGTTTAACGAAGATTAGCATCTATTTAAAAAGTAGTTCTGAGACCTGGTGTAGCTCTGTGGTAGAATGCTTGACTGCCACGCAGAATGCTTGGGCTCGATTCCTGCTGGGACCCTGAAATTTATTATTTGCATTTGTCGAGACACTGACATTTATTCTATGCCTTCATTGGGTAGACGCTGCTGATGTCGGGCATTGCTTAACGCTCACGCGTTAAAATATCCCGTGTGTGTTCTCATCGTTCCTGGGTAGATACCTGTCAATCACCTATGGCACATACCCGCATATCAGTGGCACATACCCGCCCGTGGGTATGTGCCACTGTCTGGTGGAAATGGTTTGATGACGTACGCGATGGGACTGTGACATTATTCATGTATTGACCAGCACGTCATATTCGTCAAACCATCTCGCCCTCCCATGCTGATTTTGGTTCACGCCAATTTCACGGGGTGGCCACGAGAGCGCTGAAACGTATTCGGCTAGATAGATAGATAGATAGATAGATAGATAGATAGATAGATAGATAGATAGATAGATAGATAGATAGATAGATATATAGATAAGATAGATAGATAGATAGATAGATAGATAGATACGCTCAAAGTCACCGAAGTTTGCTAAGAAATGCTTCGTATTTAAAAAGTGAAGTGTACCACTATTCATTTGTGTTATGCACCTCGAACTAAAGTGGCCCTTTGCTATAAGGTAATGGCTAGGACGAATCAACAAAATATTCAACTCTTATCCCAGCGTACACAGCATCATACTCCTCGATGATCGTCATTCAATGCAGTCGAAGTTTGTGATTGTGGCATGCTCGATGTGCACTGAAGCGGTGGTAGCTCGGAGTGTTTGGAAAGCTTAATCGGCTTCCGTGGTTTTCGTAGCGTGAAGTTGCAACACGGCGGAAGCATAAAAAAACAAGGACGATTCGACATCGTCGGCAGAGCCTATACTTATTTTTAGGCTGTAAATGACTATCGTTGATTATTATTGTTCATAGAGTAGCGTAAACTGCACCATGCGCACGTAAGCCGGCGGTAGTTGTTGCCTAATACCTTGTTGCCTAATGAACAAGGTGAAACATTCGGAGGTAGGGTGAATTGCCCACCTGATGTCCAACACTTTCGCCTAACTCAGCTGGGTGGCCAGTCCACCAGCTAGAATACCTCCCCCAGTCTTTGGTCCTTCTAAGCCTTTTAGACGTGCGACTGACGTAATCCTGCACAAAGTTTTCTCCTTGTGGTGCCGGCACCCTGCTGTCGTAATCCCAAACTTACACTGCTGCTTCAAGCTCATTTTTCAGTTGCTTTATGGAAAACTGTGCATGGTTCAACTTTCATTCTTCTCGCTTTCGAACGCATGCTACATGCGTACTCATGGTAGGTTCTCGTGCGCCTATATTCTGGCTGCATACGGTTACCTGGAATAACAACAAAGTGTAGGAGAATTAATGAAGGACATGCACGAGCGCTGTCGCTGTAGCGTTCTCTAGAACGCGTGTAAAGAAAAGAGTTTCCCACCTCATCTATATGCTCATAACATTACTTTTATGCGTAAATACAAACTGAAATGAGAGCAACTGTAGAGTTTCTCTGCAATAAAAAGGCTCAGGAACATTTACTTCAAAATGCCTACCAATCTGACTATAAAATTTATCTTAACCCGGTTTTGTTCAGGACGCAGTAATAAAAGTGCGTATTGGTTGTCTAACCTATCGATGCTTCGTTAGGCGTTGTTTGCAGCACCTGCGTCTTTTGTAGAAATTTTTCAGCAGTGGCACACGGGCGCCCCTACGAACAGCCTTGAGCCGCGGGCAGGGACACAGTTCTATAAGAGGTGGTTTTAGATGCGGAGCATCCAATACTCGAGGCTTGTAGTGCGGCGCCGTCCGCAAGCTTCCTCCTCCTTCTTCCACCATCTGTGCATCCCTTCCTCCTCTACACACCGCGCGCGCTTCACTCCTCCACCATCTGTGCTTCCTTCCTCCTCTACACACCGCGTGCACTTCTCCTCTTCACGAACATTCGCTAGCTGTATAATGTAGCGCACATGCGCCAGTCACGCTTCTAGAACATCGGCAGCTGACGCGCGCGCATGCGCCGTCGCGCTTCGAGAACATCGGCAGCTGACGCGCGCGCATGCGCCGTTGCGCTTCTTCCCCTTCTCGAACATTCGACAGCTGACGCGCGCATGCACCGTCACCCACCATCTGTGCCGCGCGCGCTTCTCCCCTTCGAGAACATTCTACAATTCTCCTGATTCTCCAGGGGACGCGCATGCGCCGTCGCGCTTCGAGAACATTCAACAGCTGACAGTGCATGCGCCGTCGCGCTGTATATATACTCAAGGTCGGCGCTCGCTCGCTCAGTTGCCGCTCGTCGGTTGGTTTGTACGGCGCGTCGACGTCCAAGGTCGCGGTGAAATGAATTCCAACGAATCCACAAACACAATGATCGACGTCCCTTCGACCAGCGCCGCCCTTTCGCATACGTGTGTACGTGTTCACTCATTTAACACCCCCTCCTACAACCACGTTAACCAATTTAGCCATCGACCCAAGTAAGTCGCAATTTAACACCCCATTTCACAACCACGTTAACCAATTTAGCCATCGACCCAAGTAAGTCGCACTTTAACACCCCGTTAACCAATTATATGCTCCGCATCCTCCTCAGTGTTCCCCCGAGGGAAGCTGCGGGCAATCTTTTTCTTGCTCTAAATGACCAAAGTTCACAATAAGTGGAAATGAGGAAGCTTTATCAAGCTTTATGTTATTGGTGTTATGATTCAAAGAAAACGCTTCATACTGATAATAATGTCGAGCCTGTTTAATCAATGTTTTAGCAGAGCACACAAGTCGCCAATGTGCCTGAAAGCTGCATTGCATTCAAAATACATGACCTACAAGCGTACTTTCTTAGACCACTTTGTGTGTATTCACTGCTACGTTACAGCGCCCTGCTTAAACGACAAATAGATCACAGGCAGACGGGCGGGCGTATGAACTGATCAACATTACACTGGCGTCGCAGGAATGGTTCAGAAATCGAAGATTCTCGATTGCTTCGCAGGTTTCCTGAAGCACCATGAGTCGTTGTGCAAATGTCTAGGCTTGCGATGCCTCATCCAACAAGAAAAGGCCGCGATTTGATCACGTGTCGAGAATTTCGATGAAATGTCCGCGTGCACTGCAACTGTGGCCAGTTACGGGAATTATCGATTCTAGAGGAGTTGGCTGGCTATCTCCTGCCTCCTAGTGCACCCTCTTTTCTCCTTCTTCCTACTTCGCTCCTGTAGCGGAAGACGAAATCCTAGCTGACAGAAGCATCGACCGACGTCTTAAGTACAGAAAATGAGCCAAGCTATGGATTTCGCAGATGGTAGTCACTTCTCGTTTTCCTCTGACTTTAATCTTTCTCCAAGATTTAGCTCCTCTACTATTTTACTTCCCCTTCTTTTCTTTTTCTTTTCTGTTTTTTATTACACTCCTTTTCTCTTCTTCCACCTCGTATGCCTACGATATAATAGTAGTGCAAGTGGCTACATATCTAAGCCTATTCGTCACTTGTCCAGTCTACAGTGTGATGTTATGTCGTGAAAGATGGTCAACGCGTCCCTGCCGGCACCCCCGCCGCGCCTCTCACCTACAATTGGCGGTGGGATGACTTTCCTGGTGCGAATAAAGAGAAGCTTGCGCCCGAGCGCGATCCGTCCTAAATGTTTTCGTTTCCGTCGTCATTAGCAGGAAGTATACTGTGGGCAGAGCGAAAACAGGACATAGCACTATATTGAAACAAAAAATGACTTAAGGAGAGACGGCGGCAGGAACACCTGCATCTTAGCTTTTTATGCATTCTAGTACAAGAAAATAGTCTAAGAAAAAGTTGCTTTAGAGAATGAACATAATAGCTGAGTAAGTAGAGCGATAATGATAAAAAAATTTCATGTAACCAACCTTACTAAGTTGGGTACGAGGTGTTCACGCAGAAAATATTTAATTGGATTGGCTCAGTTTGATTGTAACAGATGCTCAACCGACATGATGCTTGATAGTTTTTTAGGGGCAAAGCTCCTTACGCCGTGGATCGTACGTCCCGTGTTTGTAATAGTATCACCTCTCGCTTAGTAATTAGAATGTCCACTGGATGGCGGTATTTGGATTTGATGAATATATGATAAAAAAGATGCGACATGGCGGTACATGTAGTGTTCACTAGATGGATGGACGGATGCATGGACAGACAGACAGACAGACAGACAGACAGACAGACAGACAGACAGACAGACAGACAGACAGACAGACAGACAGACAGAGGGACGGACGGATGGACAGGCGGACGGATAGATGGACGAGCAGATGGGCTCTTCGCCCCACTCATCATTATTCACTGCTTGGATATTATGTGATTTCTTTTTTTTGTGAAGGAGTTTCAAGCAACGGCATGGCTCTTTGGTAGTATACGTTCGACTGGCACACGGAGGGCCTGGTTTTAATCTCTCGCGATCCAAGACTGTTCGTACAGCCTTCGCGATACTTGTTCCGGAAGGCGGTAAAGGTAGCAATAGCGGACAATGATACCACTGAAATCAGATGCTGTTTTCACTTTCGTAACCGCTCTCTCTGTAAAATACCGAACAACGGGCGTTGTCATGTCGGTTGTACTGCCGTGGTATAAACTTCACGCGTAGGGAGTCGGAGGGGAACCGCAGAGACATTATCATTGGTCATGCTGGGAGCCGCCGTGTTTGGGCGCGTCTCGTTGCTGTTCATAACTGCGTCTCGTTGCTGTTCACAGTATCTCGACAGAGCGCGAAGAATCAGGGCTCACCGTTTCATAAAAATGGGATAAATGAGGTGGACCTTACAATTTTGTAGCAACGTGTGATTTATTTCCAGCATCTCATGCGCAAACTCCTTCGCGTGAAGTTCTTGATGAAAATACCACGCGTGAGTCATCTCTTTCAGTAAAAATAACCTTACTTGAAATGCAGCCAATGAAACATCGCATTCGAAGACGCCAAGTAGAGCCCCGATTACTTGAGATGCTGCTGTTAACGAGCAATGACACGATGGCCGAGGAAGCGAATTATACGCTAACGAACTCATGAGTCAACTCACTCACGCTCACTCAAACTCAGGTTGACCCATGACATTTAGCCAGGGTGAGCCGTAGTGAGTAGAATTATGGTGAGCTTGAGTCCATGTGAGTCCGAATGAGGAAACGTTTGATGAGTAAGTCCAAAGGGCAAATTGTACTTCATGAATGAGACTAAGAGGGCTCCACATTTTTTACCAACCTATGTCCCTGCATGGTCAACATGGCAAACCACTACAGTATATATGTATTTATTTCGTATGTAGGGAACGTTTCATTACCTATACCTATGCTTTCTAGAGACGTAACGTCCAATTCGGAACCTTCTTCATTAACTTCTGGAAGGTGGAATTGTCGTGCAAAACAGGCTGCGCATAATTAGGAGTAAATTGCAAAACTTTGACATGTCCACGTCCGCGCATAATGAACTTGGTGTCGACATTTTGGGACAGGACAGAAACATTCGTGACCTAGAAATAAACTTCATTGACGTAAAAGCAAGAGACATCGCAACACTCCTCTTCTGTTTGGCCTTCTACAGTTCGATTTCGAAACGGCATATTCGCTTTTCGCAAATGTGCTCGATGAGGCCAATGTCAGATACACATCTGTTGAGCAAACGTACTAAATGTGACGCGTGAAAGGAGACATGTCCCGACGGAGATTTGTAAAGCTCATTGATTATCATGTTAAAAGAAGTTTAAAAAAACTGGAGGGAGCTGAAAAGTTAGGGCGTCCCCATAAACAATATATAAGTGCGATAGCATTCAAAAACTTCTTTCACTGAAATGCCGTGGTGTCGGTGCCGGCGTCATTGATTGGAAGCGTAAGATCACCATGCTTACCGTGAACTAAAATAAAGAAGACTATCCAAATTCCATAATGAACAAAAAACTTCTATTCAAATTAGAATTGAAACCACATCGTCTGCGTTGGAAACTGCTATTCTACCTCAGAGCTATGTTCATTGCAATAAAGTCAAAGAGAGAGCAAAAAAAAAACAGTAAACGAAGAACGAAAGACTGAACAAGTGGAAGAACAAGAATGTTAGCCAGTTTTTAGGCATTTTCAGAGTAATCTGCGCAGCAGTACAGGACATAAAGATACAAAAGAAAAAGAAATGCAGGGTACACACACACACACACACACACACACACACACACACACACACACACACACACAAAATGAGTTCAGGATAGCAGGGTGATGAGCTCGTTTTTTTACTTTGCTTTTGTCCTGCCTTGATAAGCAGTTTGTTCTGAAGGAGTTCCCGTACCAACTAAGAAAACATTGAAAGTTTGTTACGTACAGTTCTAGACTCACTGGCTACCCTCTGCTAGAGAAGGGAGTAAGGGGATTGATTTTTGCGTAACGAAAAGAGCCCTGCAACGCATGTAAAGTTGCCTGGCAGGAGCGTTGAACCACACCAAAAGTTACACGTGAAGTCTTCAAATAATGGTGTTTTGAAGCCTCAACCATTACAAAGCCCCCTAAAATTACATCAACACAATCATAAACATCATCATTCTGATCACTAAAACATCAACAAAGTGAGCAGCTGCATAGCTTTGCGCGTCGTCTTACAAAAGTCTATTGGCTACTCTGCTGATTTCAAGAAGGAAGACTTATGGCGTTGAGGGCACTTAAAAAAGGTGTTTGCAGTAAGTATTTAAAGACAGTTTGAAGCAGCCAAGGTTACACGCAATGTCATTCGTTTTTTTATAGCACGGTTCAGATATTTATCAAGAACCGAAGTGAGGCAAGCAATTGAAAAGACAATGTGCACGAGGCCTTATCAGGCTAGCTACTACTGAAGGCCAGAAAACATTGATTAATTTTGATTAACTTGCCATAGTTTTCTTATACAGAGGGGAAGAACGTTTCGTAATTTTTTTCTTAAACCCGAGAATGATGTCCACTTCAAAAAATGTTCTTTTCGTTGGAGCTGCTCCTCTTGGCCACAAGAACAGGAAGACCTGCTTAGCCATATGTGAGTGTTCAGCGGTGCAACAAAAATCAATGCTAATTTATTTTGATTCAAAACTTTACTCCTCAGCATGTCTGATTATTAGCCGCATGATTGCTTACCACTGTACTATTATATACTTACTATATTGAGACGTGACATAATCATGTGTAAAACAAGCAAATTATTCTATATACCCTTGTCAACCGATTATAAAGGTTGTATTTCTTATTTTGTCTCAATGCTAACCTTTGTTCCTATATCGACCAGAGGCTTCATGGCCGATCCCTCGAATTTAGTAGGAGACCGATCACAAGGGCCAAACAAGCAAGCAAACAAATTGGCAAGATAAGCATCGACGACACCGCGTTTCGATCAGGTAGCGGTCCGAAAAATTGGCGAAAATTGCACTTTGTCATGCTATGCTTGAAACAGCAAGAATGAACAATTCTGAAGACTAATGTAGTTGCTTTTATGGCGTTCCTATCCCTGATATAGTTGATGCCACTTCCGCGTTGCTTCTTCGTTAGTGTTTCAGTTACGAAAATGCCCTAATTAGCCCTCACATACATTATAGTCAAAGTAATTTACTATTCTTTCGCTATGAACATGTTGTTGCAGAAAAATATGAAGGTGGCCTTATGACATTACGATTATATATATCTGAATATATGGCTACCGTTTACCATATATATATATATATATATGAGTCACCAGATGAAGCGAACGAGCAAACAAAAAACGATGCTTTATTGCCAACGTTACGGCCAGAGACCGGCCTTAGTCAGGGACTAATATATATATATATATATATATATATATATATTATATATATATATATATATATATATATATATATTGCTACGTTCCATTTCCCAAGATTTGTTATCGTCCCGAAACACTACATGATTCTCAGCGCAAACCGCGCCTGCAGTTTTCGAGAAGCTTCCGTACTGTAGTAGATCATTTCGACAAGATCACGCCCACTTTGCGAACGGTACAGATTATTCGGGAACCTACGCCACCGCCAGCGATAACGCTAAAACATTCGACGGCAAGAGTATAAATGTCGATGCGCTTCGCCGCTTGTCAGTTGTTGATCGAAGGCCGACGCTCCGTTCGCCGGTCTAGCTGTCTCTTCTCGAGTCCTCAAGCGAGACCCGGGGTCACGTCACGCAGACGTCGACTCCGGGGTTTCAAGTCGGCAAAAGAAGTCTACGCGGCACCGGCGTCTTGTACGCGCGACCGCCGCCCCTGGGTCTCGGGCCTTGCTGCCTGGAGCCCGCCTACCCCAAGCCAGGAGGAGGTTCAAGTTCCCTGGTTCACGCCCGCCATCCCGGAGTCCCCCTGCGTCCACCTGGTACCACCCAAGACCTGCGCGGCACTCGCCTCGGCTGAGCCGCTTCCTACCAGAGTGCAGCTCGACTGCACGTTACAAGTCACCCACGAGCCACGCCCAACCGGCGGCCTTGCGGGGTCCACCCACCAGAATGGCCACGCCATTTGAAGTCCCGGTGAAGGAGAATTGTTTCATGTTTTCCGCGCCGAGGGCGATATCTCCGTCGATGAGGTTATTGACGCAATTGAAGAGACAGCTGGTGACGACAGCGTATTAGTACTGCAACATATGGGGGCGCAAATTTCTTGTATGCACCCGCAATGCTGGCCAGGCGACGAAGCTAATGGTGGCGGAAGGATTTGAAGTGAACGGGGCGAGGGTGCCAGTAGAGGCAGTCGGGCCGCCGGTCACATATGTGAACGTTTACCGTTACCCCGCTTTTCTATCAGACGAGGCCCTTAGCAACGCCTTAGCCCAGTTTGGTAAAGTGAAGGGCATTTTCTTCGCCACCCTAGCCACTCGCCAGACCAAGTTAAACGGGGTACGTGTGGTTAAAATTGAGATGGGCCGCCCAGTGCCCAACTTCATCACTATTGCGGGGCACAAAGTCATGTGCGAGTACAGAGGCATGCGCCGGGTGTGCGCGCGTTGTTGTGAGGTCGGGCATATGGCGACTGCGTGACCACGGCGTACTGTAAGCGGTGGCGGCACCTTTGGCCACGATACTGAGGGCTGCTCGGCAGACTGTAAACGTTGCGGGGGTCACCACTGAACACGCTAGTGCTTTCGTAAGCGCTCATACGCTTCGGCCGCCCGCGGCTTCCCCTCGCTAATCTGAAATCCGCTTCGTCGCACTCTCAGTCAAGCGGCCCCGCCCTCTGCCCGAGCAACTAACTCGCCGCGTATGCAGGTCCTTACGTCCAGGTCTGCATCCCGCACAACCGAGAGGGGGATCCCCTTCCGGGGACCGCGACTTGACTCCGATCTGACTTCAGGGTAGTGGCATGGGCGAGTCGTCCGCTAGTGAGGGGGAGAGGCTCGGGAGTGTTACGAGACTACCACCAGAGGGTCGACTGAAACGAGTCTAGCGATATCGAGACGGGTTCGGCGCAATCGTCCCCCCCTAAGCCACCGCCACCCTCGGCGAGCCGGCATGACTGCGGGAATTCGCTGACCGCGGCTGAAGCAACCCCGAGTCCAACGAGCAGGGAGAGGCCCTCCTGCTTTATCAAACACACCCGTCAACGTCCGGGCCCCAGTGACAGCCCGGCCTTGGAGGCCGGCACCAAAGACCCAGCCGGCGACGACGCCCCCATAAAAAGTAAAGGGTATTACTTTCTACCCGGCGAGACAGCGAATGCGACCAGCTGCACGACTTCCTCCCCCGCCTCCCATTCGGCACGCCCAAGCGGAAATGGACGCGAAAACTGGACAGATGGCCACTGGGCTCGAGCAGAGAGCTCGCTCGCGCTCACGAATACGCCCTGATGACGATAAGCGGTATCTGGGTGAGAGGGCAGCCAGCGGGAGGCCCGGCAGCGTAGACCCGGGCCAGCAGGCCAAAGCAGTAGTGATAGCGACGCTCACCACAAGCGAGGCTCAGAAGCTCGAGAAAGACGGTGTAGGCGAAGGGGAACCCACCCCCCCAAGCCCCGAGACGCAAGTCACTGAAGCGGCGCGGCTCCTCCCTGTCGGCTTCACGGCCCTTTTCCCTTCCTCTCGTTCGCTCTGGCCGCACTATGTCCCAACTTGCTTCCCTTTCCTTCTTGTGCAGCACCCTCCTTCGCCCTTTCTGTCGGCACGCGCGCTGTCGGTTATCTTGCTCGGTGCATTCGCTCACCCCTCTTTCCTGCTTCCCTCCAGCGCTTGGCATCGTGCCCAATCGGCGGATGACGGCCACGCTGCTTGCTAGCCTCGATACTTCCCGCGTTTGGTTTCTTTTTTAAGGTTTTGATGGCCTTTTTGAAATTGGCTACGTGGAATATCCGAGGGTTTAGAGATAGGGCGAAACAAGCAGCCATCCTAGGTTTTCGCTAGGAACCAGAACATAGACTTCTTTATTCAAGAGGCGAATTTCCGAACGCCGCTGGATGTGGTAATTTCCCGCAGAGATCATCAGACCGAACGCCTTTTTCTCCTCTGGCGACCACGAGAGCATGCGGGGGGTCGGAGTAATATTTGTATCAGGCAGATTTCGATCAAAATCCCATTGTATTTTCGGGGCGAATGGTCGGTACATAATGATTGACATTTTCATGAAGGCAAAAAGATTCACATTGTGAACGCTATGCTCCCGTGACAAGAAAACATACGAATAAGTTCTTTCAAGAGATGCACGAACTCCTCCTTAGAGAGCCATTCCCCACGAACTGGTCGGTGATTTTAATTGCGTGGGTAGATTCTAACCGGGACGTGAGGGGGCCAAGCCAAGGAAGATCAACCTACAATGCAAAAGAGTTGGTGGAAAAACTTCGGCACCTAAACCTCTCGGACATATGGGTACACCTCTATAAAGACCGCTTCGTAGCAACCCGAACTCTAGATCAGCAGGAAGTAGAATAGACCGGATGTACTTTCCGGACCTCCTCCTCCCTTTGGTGAAGGATGCGAAGTACTCGCGCTCCCGGCCAACCTGAAAGAGAAGACGGATCATGCCCCGCTTGTCACGATGGTAAAGGGATCCCCCGGCCCGCACTCTGATAACAATAGCTGGAGAATAGACGCTGAGCTGCGAGAGATGAGACTTGCGTAGAAAACTTGAAAGCTGCCCATCAGCGTATCAGTAGAAAATGCCGGACCATATTACCCCCCCTCTGTGGGATAAACTTAAGGAAGAATGGAAGGCCCTGTTACAAAAAGAAGGCAAAGCCAGAAAAAGACGTCATACACAAAAGATGAAAGACTTCTTCGCCGAATGCAGATCATCAAGGCAGCCGACACGTTGACCTCATGTACAAAGAGTACCTGACCTCGCTCGAGGAGCAATACAATCAACTCCTCAGAGATACCATGAGGCGACCTAAAAGTGAGCATGGACTGTGGGCACGGCGACCGGAGTTGATGTGAGGGAAGAGTACGTGGAAAGCTGTTTGCGAATTACAGAGGCAAAGCGCTTAGACGGTTCTGTAACCGACGACCCAGCAGAAATTGAGAACATCTCAGAGAGTACTTCAGCATACAGTTCCAAGACACCCAAACCAATAGACACAAATCGGGACCCGACCATGTCAAAGAACTTGCAAACATCTGCAGCGAATTAAGGAGGAGGAGGAGCCAGCAACCCTTAGCGCTGAAGTCTCCCCTGCAGAGCTTCGCGAAGCCATAAGAAGCATGACCCAATCTGCCCCAGGTGCTGATGGCCCTGACTGCAGCTTTCTATGTGACTTTCTCGAAGTTCTCAAGAACCTTTGCTCGCGATGGTAAATGCGATCTTCAGGTCTTTAAGAAACCCGACTCCTTCGGAGTGGGTTAAAATTGTCCTACACACAAAGAGGGTGCACAACCAAAACGAGCCCACGGCGTGGCGTCCAATCACGCTTTTGAACACCGATTACAAGCTGGTAGCCACCATACTGAACAACAGGCTCAAGCTCCTGACCGGACATCATTAGCCCCGTACCAAACGTGCGCGATTCCAGGAAGGTTCGCTTTTGCGAACTCACAGTGATCCGTGACTCTTTCGAATACGCGACGACAAGGTTTTCACGCAATGAGGTTTTCAATGGTGTTTCATTTCCCTAGACCAAGCTAAAGCTTTTGACAGGGTACGACACCATTACCTCTTCGACGTGATGCAGGAGTTTGGCTTACCGGCAAGGTTTATAAAACTGGCAAAAACTTTGTACGAGGACAAACCTGCACCGTTCTGATAAACGGAGTCGCAACACCGGCATTCAAGTATAGCAGAGGCATAAGGCAAGGATGCCCATTGGGCCCGACCTTTTTTGTCATGTCGTGCGAGCCGCTGATCACAAGTGTTATTGCGCATGAAGGCATTCGGGGCTTCCCACTGACGGGCCAGGA